>CM038797.1:24980855-25134467 GCA_021764765.1 Vicia sativa
TGAAACAAAATTTCTTTCTCTCTCGGACCAAATAACCATAGATCACAGTGAGATGCAGTACAATCTTACGATTCCCACCCCAGGGGATATGTGTCTGAAAGATCTCGGATCTTTGCTGACCGCAATAATAACGAACATTAGGATCCCACATATCTATCATTCTTAAAATCCCAAGGAGAAACTTTCCCAATCATGGCAAATAACAATTAAAACACAAAACATATCAAGCGTATTCATATATAATATAGATAACTATATATATTTAGGGTTTCCATATTCCTTTATATAACAAACCCGCACTTCTCAGAATCTCCCGATGCGTTGCGTCTAGTTTGCGCTGGTGGTTACATATCAATATCAATTGAGATTACTGACTTTCCTTTTCATAATCATTAAATCATCTTTCTTGTGTTGAAAATAATAAAGCGATGCTCATCTTTATAAACAAATCAAAAAATAAATGTTTGAGACGGAGAATCCGAATTCACGTTCGAATCCTCTGGCCAATCACTGCTTGAACAAGAAAATGGCGACTCTGTTTGAGAATGCGGCCTTGAAACTTTGATTTTCAAAAAAAAATGTGACTACTTCTCGAGAGCACAGCTTTTCAAAAAGAAAAGAAAGAGTTAAGCTTTCATATTATGCATATATCATTTTTCTTTATTGTGTGTTTTCACGATTTCACCGATGGAAAAATCTAACTTGGTTTAAGAAACATTTTTAAGATCTGGGTGGAGGTATTAATCGTAAGAGTCTCAATACTTACGAAGTTAATATCTCATGGTGGAGGTTGTCTTGGGGGTATTGTGTTTATGAAGTATTGCGAAGACATTTTGCTTTCAAGGGAACTCGAGAAGCTGAGTTGTGTCATACCAAAATTTGCCCTCATTCTAAGATTTCATACTAAAAGTTCTTGAGTTGATCATTTCTCCTAGACAATCCCGAACTAGGGTTTGGTATCTCTCAAGTCAAGATGAATTTCCAACATCTCCATGGTCTTTCCTGGCAAAGATTCTCCATGTCAAGTTTGAAGCTTCCGAGATCAAGTTTAGGTCAACGATTGCTCGGATGGTTTGAAAATGGGTTATGGACAAAAAGTCAGCGTGGTCAACATAGAGTCAAACTTCATAATTTTGAACATCTCATTTTGAAGTTACATTCATCATTTGATCAGGGTTGATCATGATTCATCAAAACTCAAGATTTGCTCAAAAGTCGACTTTCTAAATTAGGGTTCTGGGTGAAAAGTCAATGAACTTTGATTGATCATAACTTTCTCATACTTTCTCGAGAAATTTTCCCACCAAAGCTCATTTTGAAGGAAATTCAATTCTACAACTTCATGTCTCACAAGAATGTCAAAAAATGCTTCATTTGAGAGAAATATAGCTCGAAACATTACAGGTCATTTTCAAAGTCAACAAAAGTCAACTTTTTGTTTGAAGAATATATTGAGCATGGTAACTCAATTGAGATGAGACCAAAAGGTTGGTTAGACGACTCTTAGAGCTTTCCAAAAGTCAAGAACACTCAAAATGTGGAAAATTGAGCAAGATACACTATTCGAGAAGTTAGGCGATTTTGAATGATTGCCAAAAGGACATTTTGGTCAAAATGAAATTTTCAAATGGGTCTATAATCTTTTGATCCAAACTTGTTCATGGCATGATTTTTGACCCATAAATGCTTGGCTGGTAATTTTCTATTTTATGATTTATATTTGAATTTTATAACATTTAATTCAAAAATAAATTATATAAAATATGAAAATTAAGTATTTTCAAAGATTTGGATTTATATCTTCCTTGAAGTCGAAAGCCCATAGTTCATACCAAATTCGTGCTAGCCTTTGCATTCATGAGAAAATCAAATCTTTTCAAAATTTGATTTATTTTAATGGAAAATATTTGCACATTGATGGAGCAATCTTTTTCCTCCTTTTGCCATTCGAACTTTCTCTATAAATGCTCAATGAGATCACGAGCCGACACGAAACCTAGCCCAAGAAAAGCCTTATTTTGTCAAAATTTCAAAGTTGTGAAAATCGTGTTCTTATTTCCAGCCACTTCGGTCCAAACAAACCATTCCATATGTTTAAAAGTAAGTTTGAGTAAGTATACCTCTTATTATTAATCAAACGTCCAGAATCGAGCTATATACATACATACATAATCGATTTTTTCTTGAAATTGCACTTTCATTATCATATTTGAATCGATTCTAATGATTTGGTTGTGTTCTGAGGCTCAATGATCGTCTGGGCAATCGTTTCCACCTTGAGCGTCAAAATCACGAGTTGCCATACTTAGGGTTTTGGGCTGTTGATCGTATCTCTCTAATTGCGGGCGATTCGATCAAAAATAATACCACCAATGGATTCGAGGAGGTCCGATTTGGGTGGACAAGGTCTTCTTTTTCTTTGTATTCGCGTTATTTTGCGGGTTCGAAGTCTCTCATGGAGGAAGGCGGCCAGGAGCTAGAGCTCGGCGTCGTTGACTCATCGACTCGGCACACGAGCAAGCGTGGCACAATGGGCCTTCTGATTCGTTCCAACGTTCAACTCGGACCCCACCGGTGGTACCTTGACCTCCCGAGACGGCCCGGCCGTGTCGTCTCATGATCATCCGGTTTCCATTCCGTGACAACAAATCTGGTGCGAGTGGTAAAGTATCTTTTGTTTCAAGATGCTCTCAGGTCCCAGTTGAACCCCATCAGGGACCTGGTTTTCTATTTTTCTCTAAAACTTCACTTTTCAATATTTTTCTATTTTCTTTTTATTTTAGTATTTTTGCATCATTTAATTTAATTTCATGATTTTATTTATGCATTAAAAATTGTCAAAATTATTTTCCTTTTACATTTGTTTTCGAAAATCTTTATTTAATTTAATAAATTAAAAATATAATTTTGCATGCATATTTATTTTATTTATAATTTTGCATTTAAATCACTTTTAATTCATTTTAATTACTAAATTGCATCCAAAAATCCCAAAATTTATTTTAACCTATTTATATTATTTCGATATAATAATTTTCTCATATAAAAACTTGCATTTTTCTAACATTTTCTCTTATTCGATTTCATCATATTTTCAGTTTCTCTTATCGTTTCAGAGTTCTTAAGCAGGACGTTTCTTCTAGGTTTCATTTTTCCAATAATGTAGCGTATATGGGATGTAATAGTTTAAATTAGGACTTTATTTTCGCATTTTAAAATTATGTATACTTGAAGCATGTAATAGCGTGGGATTTACCTTTCGCATCTTTACATTCGCATTTACTTTCACTTCCCATAAGCGCTAGTAACTAGGCGTGTATGGCAAGATAATAACGAACATAGCTCACTCAATCTTCAAGAATAAAATATAAAATTCGACACACTTCTTCACACGTACACCCTTAGGGTAATTCTCTCTCGTTGCCTTCACGATTACAAATGGTGCTCTCGAGCGTTAGAAATTGTTACTTAGTTGCCTCGAAAGCAACTCATCATAGTCCGCCCGATACAAAGATCATAAGACCCACGATGTAGCCTCAGAATACATGATCTTGACCCTCGATTGTGCGCTCTGAAAAATGATGATAGCCCGCGGTATGCTAGGATACTTCCTCTGGTTGCCTTCTATGACCATCAGGCGTCCCAGAATGTCCGCGTACATCCAGCGAATGGAGCTACCTACTAACTAATGGTAAGGTATGCTTATTCTAAGGGCATTAAGAAACAAGCGACCAATTGGTGGGTAATAAGTCTTTTAGTTGCTCGCTCTGCCAAATGCTTTTCACACCACACACTTTGTCAAGTTCAAAACTCTTTTCAAAGCGAAACATTTCAGAACACTTTGTATACACTCCTCATGAGTCATTACAAAGTCAAAGCGAAATACCTTTTTCAAACATTTTTCAAACACAGAAAGCAATTTTAAAAGTGATCAGAAGCGACTAGGCAGTGAATAACTACGGATGGAAAGGGGTGCTAATACCTTCCACTTTTCATAACCATTCTCCAGAACTTCGAATCTAAGCGAAGTCTTTTTACGTACTTTTACCTTCCTTAATTGGATAAAAATAAAGTCGGTGGTGACTCTTGTATCCAGCACATTTGCAAATCCTCTAAAGTGAGTAATGTATTCTAGCGGATTCTGGGGAAAATTTTCTAAAGAGAATTGCCGGGTTTCTAGATAACCTAATGCTTTATTTGAATTGCGTGCTTTATCTTTAAGGGTTGCTTGGTATTATATTGTTGGGGGATCACACCGGGATCAGGGTTTCCTTTTAGGTAAGTAGCATTAGATCATTACGTGCTAGCGTATAACGTGGTCGACATGATGGCTACGTTAGTTGATGCCTTTGGATGTCTGATACTCTTCATTTCCAAGTTGAGGATAGTATTTGGCTTCTGCGTGGTGTCATCGTTTCGCTAAACTTTTAGAACCTTAATTGACCCATCTTGGCCATTAGAAGGTAGTGAGATGGCCGGGCTTTGTCTGAGACTAAGGTTGGTTGATAGATACTCATTTGAATCGAGACTTTTGGGATATTTTCGATCGACCACTTGGTCGTATTGAAATAAGCCTCGAGAAAGATCTGATGTGAGATTCCTAGAACCAGTTTCTATTATATGGGGATGAACCTTTCGAACCTTTGGTAGGGTTATCACCTATACCTCATTTGAAGCCTTAAACCTAGGCTCATTGTGTGAATTGTTTGTGTGTACTAAACATGACATCAGACATCATTCGCATTGCATATCATTTAACTATTTCGGACCTGAGTTTATCTTCTGCTCTGTTTTGTAGGGATCATGAAGACTATCGAATCAACTTTATGGGTATACCTTCTCATTTCAAAAATTGGTTTGAAATTCATCAAGACATGGTTCTACTCGACTGGTTATCTCGGTTTTGAAGAAGATATGATGCATATTCAGTTCTTTGATCAAAACACCATTGCTTTACATTCCCAGTTATCGATTTGGTTCCTACCTTTGAAGAGTTCTAGCTACTTGGGATACCTATTCTTGAAATATTCATAGGTCTAGAAAAGGTTCCTAAATCAGAACATAATACATCTTATATGAAACCCAATTGAAACAGAAGGGAGTTAAGGGTTTACTTTCAAGTTTCTAATTAAGCCGAGAATTCCTCAAGTTATGAGTTTCCATGCATTTGAACATTGGCCTTACTAATTTATGGTTTGGTTCTATTTCCTAACTCGGATCAATTCATAGATATCAATGCCATCAGTTGTTCTTACGCGATCACATGCCTACGCTTACTTGGAGACATCCTACATTCTCTCCCGCTATTACTCTAGAGACAGGAACTCTATGTTGTGTCACGTTACTTTCCGGTGGTTTATTTACGCACCTTCCTCCATCGGTTTTGAAGAATGAACAAAGGTTGAGATGGTCTCAAGATTGATGTCTCTCTTCAGATATCCGTTTCTTTTCTTTGGACTTATTCACAAGTTGAGAATTCCTAATGTCCAGTTACTTGGTATAAGAGGTATTACTTGACCACTTCTTTAGCTCGTCGGTTTGGTTTTCGAAAAGATGGTCCACATGATATGCTTCTCGAAGATATTTGTTCGATCCACGATCTCGGTGCAAGCGATTCATTGCGCTTGGGGCATGGTAAAGAGGCGATACCAGACTTTGGGGCACCAAAATCCATTCCTTGGAACCTTACCTCGAATGGAGTGCGAGCTCGGGCTCAAAACCTCATGTGATGCCATTCACTTTGTTCAGTAATTATGGAACTTTGTTTCTATGGGTGGCGTTATATTGTTCTCCATCACGACATGCCTCTTGATTTTGAAGACTTGAAGAGATCTGGATTGACTTAAAGAAGAAGGGATACCTTTGAAGCTCGATGCTATGCAAGTGAGAAGAAAGTGCTAGAGTTGACAAACTACTTCTGGGAGGCGACATCAACCTCTACCGGCACCAGAGAAGGCATGTGGGAGACTTAGAGCTTTAGGATTTTATGCTTTTCTTTTTGTTTTGAACTATCTCTTGTACTTAAAAGTAAAAGAATAATAAAAGGTACTAATAAATGTTTGTTTTGCTTGTTTAACAAATTTAAATCTCTAAGGTCCTTGAAAACATTGCATTGCATTCGCAAACATCGCATATAACATAACATTGCATCAGGTACATTGGAGATTGGTTTTCTCATTTGCTATTTATTTTAGCGAAATGGCTCTTGAGCAGTCCAAGATCTCGAGGTCGAATGCTCGGTTCATTGAGATGTTCACCGGCTTGGTGAGCGAAGAAGATCGAAGAAGCTCATCAACGAAAGAAGAGGTTGTTGGTCTCCTCGACATGGGTGGCCTACAAAGGTGGCCTAAGAGGGTCGGTCGATTGAGCTCTCGGAAGGAAGTTGAAGAAGGAGGATGAGCAAAGTAACAAGGTGATGGCGGCGGTCGACTGGGCACAAAAAAGACTATGATAATGGCGATACTACGATGAAGATGACAATTACAAGCAACTTGAAGACCGTACGAATCTTGTGGAAAACACGAAGATGTCGGGTTGAATTTTGATGATCGAGTCTTGTTCACGGTGTGATTCCTCCCAAGTTCAAAGTTCCTACTTTTCCAAGTATGATGGCATGTCTTGCCCTAAAACATTTGAAATCCTATGTCGAAGATTAATCCCCACTGATAAAGATTGTGGATGCATATTTTCAGAGAGTTTGCCGGAACTTCAATTAAGTGGTATTATCGGTTAGAGAATGGCCGTATCCATAGGTGACTTAGCGGATGCTTTCTGAGCGATATGAGTACAATCTTTGAATTGACACCGGCTCGCGTACAACTACAAAGTATGTCATGGGTCGTGATGAAGTTCAAGGGTATGCTCGAAATGGAGATCTGCGGTGAGTTCGACCACCCCTTGTCGATAGGGAATTGGTTGATATGTTTATGGGGACAGCAGGGCCCATTCTTGATCATCGATTGGAAACTCTTGTTAGGATTCAAATCGCGACAGGGAGAGCGTGTTGAATTTGGTATTAAGTGGAAAGATTCGGTAGAGTCATCTTCAATCTTTGAAGAGATCTTTTGGTGGTAAGAAGAAGCTAATCTTGTGTGTATTCGAGAAAAGCCGCGCCAAGACCGTGGTGCTCAATGTGGGGTTGTGATCTCGATCCTCAGCCAACCTCGTGAGACAACCGCAGCGTATCGAGCGTGCCACGAAGCAATTTCAGAAGATCAACATGCCTGCTGTCATGAGCCTTGCAACACATGTTGAAAGCAGTACGATAACCAGGGGATCTTCCTCGGAATGTCGACACTTCCTCTCAGAGATCAACCCCAATGCTAAGTGTGCTTACCATTCCAATAGCCGAGACATAACGCGATGATTGTTGGGCTCACGAAGAAAGATTCAAGATATGATTGAAGCTAAGCGGTTGAGTTGATCCTCCATTGAGACTCAAGATGTGATCAGCGCCTATACCTAACCATGACAAAGTTCCAATCTTTGTTGGTGGCGATACTTACATTTTCAACATAGAGGACTTGACCATCCCTCGTTATTGATTAAGAAGAATGCTTTCTGAGCGGTGTCGATCGGGATGCCGGGAGGATTGTCGTTGGTGCCCGTACACCCGATGGTTGCCTTGGTTAAGAGGCGTGTTCGATTGCATGATGGATAGCAGTGAGATACTATTTACGAAACCACACCGTGCGGGCGTGTGAAGATATGTCAAGCGAAGATCGAAGATGTGAATGAGGCAGTACCACTGTGTGGGACACCTTGGGGCGACAGTGGAAAGTATGATTACATGGTGAAGTACACATCACGATAGCTACAAGATTCCCCTTGAAGATGTTAGAGGCGGCCGGATGGGGTGACGATTTCCCGAAGACTATCTTGATGTTAACACTATAAGGATTACTCTCTGCGATCCACGCCTACTGAATGGCACCTCTCATTATCACTTCTCCAGACCCGGTTCCATATTCCTCGACAAGGCTATCCCTTGGAATTATGGATCGAAGTTTACTATCATGGTGTCACAAGACCTACGACTATTGAAGACCTCACAATTGAGCTACCATTCACGACATTGACAACATCACGGATCGGCAAGGTGACGAGCCGGAAGAGTGTTCTCGGATATCTACTCCAAAAGACAACGTGACTCGCATTCGCTATTCACCCATCCCCAAGCTAGAGGAAAGAACCGGTGACTCATCACCTTTCGACGGAAGTACCAAAGGAAGTTCTTGAAGACACCTCGAACAGAAATGGAGGAAATTACGAAGATTATCGAAGAGTGACTACAATATTGTGGAGCAGTTGGACGAGACTCAGTCGAGATCTCCATGCTTGCTCTGCTCTTGCTCAGGGGCTCATACTAAGCCTGTGAAGTTTAGAAGAATGCTCATGTATGCTTGAGATACTACTACAGTCGGTTTGAAGTTTGTATTGCTAACTTTGCCAGCAACGGACTGAAGCTTCTCGATCTTGATTTGACTCCTCGGGAAGAAACACAACAAAGCCTTGCGTCTCTGTTGAATGCAAGGGCATTACATTATCTCGTGTTTTAGTGGATACGGTTACGCTCACTGAATATCCTACAAGTGCTTTTGATCGACTTGATGTCGAAGGGTTGGATTACGAGACCCGGTGACATTATTGTGAGGGCTTTTGATGGTTACAGCGAGCGGTGCTTGGAGAGCTCATTACGCGATTAAAGTCGGTTCCCGGACTTTTGATTCCACTTTCTTTGTCATGGACATCGTCCGACTTACTCTTACTACTTGGGCCCTTGGATACATGGGGCGGTAGCGTACTCTACCTTACGCCAGCTGAAGTACCGGTGAAAGGGAAGGTTGTTAGGTGTGGCGAAGGAGTATATGGTCGATCATCTCGGTCATTCCGATACCTTGAGATGGAAGGAGAATTCTTGAGACTCCTTGTCAAGCTTTTGAAACAATCCCGAGTTATGCTGTTGACTCCACCACTCCACGAAGTTACCTCTCCGTAGGATGGCCTCGTGAAAGGCGCTGGTGTGAAGAAGGTAGTTATTTGGTCGACTCCACCAATCTTCCTTTCAAATTTGACAAGGCTGGTTTGAGGCCACCATCGAGTCGGGAAGATGATACTGTGCATGAGCGTCTTAGGCAACTTCCTTTCCGCGTAGCAGTGGAATCCATGCTATAGAAGGCGGCGACAACGACCGACATCGGCAAGTGGATCTTCGACTCGGATCATGGGCTCGATGGTGGAAGGCGAGGCGTCATAATCTCCTTTAGTCGGGAGTAATTGCTCTTGTTTTGTTTTGCTTTTCGTATTTCTTTACGTTTTGAACAATAAACTTTGAAAGCCTAGTGCCTTGCGGGGCATGGCTCGTTCGAGGGTTATTGCGTGTTTTCATTCAATAAATCGTTGGACTTTTGCATTCAATTGTGTTTTCTTTCTTTTACTTTATCACCCCTTAGCTATGTGTGTCTACACACACGTTAATTACCTGCGAGAATCACTAGAATCTCGTTAATACTGTATGCTATTGCTAAATATGACTTCGATAATCCGATCTACCAAGCCGAAGGCGAAAGTAGGAAGATTGTGAAGTGCAGGAGAACTTGCAGGGGCCCTACGTGAAGGCGAGTTATCTGACCACGAAGAGCAGTTGAGGTTGTGAATTTGAGTGCGATGAAGAGAGAAAAGAGATCGAGTAGGAGGCGGGTCTTGAGCAGTGTTAAAGAAAGGTTGATTCGGATGCTACGAGACTATGTTGAGGTTTTGCTTGGTCATACGAAGCATACTGGTTTAGACATTGATATTGTGGTACACCGATTTGAGCAAAGAAGGTTTTTCTCCCAGTAAAGCGAAGGTTCGTCGCGTACGTCTGAAATGTCGGAGAAAATCAGTGAAGTTATAAACGGTTCAATGTAGGTTTCTTATTTGTACTTTTATCCGATTGGGTTGCAAATGTGTACCCGTACCGAAGGATGGCAAGGTGAAATGTGTGTGGATTACGAGATCTCGACAAAGCAAGTCAGAAGGCGATTTCCACTTCCTCGCATTGATGTTACGGTTGACACACCGCTTTCGGCATAAGGTTTCTCCTTCATGGATGGTTTCTCGGTTACAATCGGATCAAAATGGCTCCGAAGACATGGACAAGACTACTTTTGTTACCACTTGAGTTATGCCGTTCGATTTGAAGAAATGCGGTGCCACTTATCGGTGTGCTATGGTGACATTATTTCATGACATGATTCATCACGAGATAGAGGTCTCGTCGGCGACATGATAGCTCGATCCGGTGAAGAAGAACATCTTGATCATTTGCGGTATTGACATTGAAGTGAGTTGAGACTTAATCCTAACAAGTGCACCTTTGAGTCGGATCAGGAAAACTCTTGGGGTTTGTTGTCGATAATAAAGTATTGAGGTTGACCCGAGGTCAAAGCTATTCAAGAGATGCGGTGCCTCGCATGAGAGAAGGAAGTCGAGAGGTTTCTTGGGCCGACTAAACTACATTGCTAGATTCATTGCAAGCTGCTACTTGTGAGCCAATCTTCAGTTACTTAAGAATGATCAAGTGGTAGAATGGGCAACGATTGCCGGATCGCTTTTGACAAAATCAAGGTACCTCTGAATCCTCCCATCCTGATGCCGCCTTAGAAGAAGACCTCTTATCATGTACTTGGCGGTGTTAGAGAACTCAATGGGGTGTGTTGGGACAACATGGCAGTGCAGTCGAAAAGAGCATGCAATATACTACCTCGACCAAAAGTTTACCGTGTGAAACAAGATACTCTGGCTCGAGAAAACTTGGCAACTTTAACTTAGGCTGCTCGCCGACTAAGGCGAGTATATGTTGACTCACACTACTTTGTTGATTTCCAGATGGATCAGATAAAATACATATTTGAGAAACCGACTCTCTCGGAAGAATAGCAAGATGGCAAATGATCTTGACGAATATGACATCGGTACACTTCTCGAGCGATCAAAGGAAGTGTGGTAGCGATCATTTGGCTCATCAAGCCGTAGATGACTATCGATCTATGCGATTCAATTTCCGGATGAAGATGTCTACTAGTTCTTGATTGCGAAGAACCGGGCCCAGACGAAGGACACGAACAAGGATCCCGATGGACCATGGTCTTTGATGGAGCCTCAACGCAGGCAATGGCATTGGCGCCATCATTACATCCCTACAGTGGACATACTCCTTTCATTTGCATTATGTTTGGTTACTAACAACATGGCGAATCTGAGCGTGCATCATGGGTATCAAAGGCGCTATTGACTTAAGAATCAAGTTCTTGCAAGTGTATGGAGACTCGGCTTTGGTGATCGGTCAGATTAAGGCGAATGGGATCTGAAGCATCCGAATCTCATTCCGTGTCGAGCATGTCCTAAATTTGATCCCCACTTTGAAGAGATTACTTTTGATCATATTCCACGAGAGAATCGGTTGGCGTTGGCTACTATGTCATCTATGTTCAAGGTTAGATGGGACAATGAGGCTCCCGGATCATCATAGAAGTTTGACGAACCGGTATTGTTATGAGCTTGTGAGAAGAGAAACCTTGGTACTATGGCGTGAAGAGGTATCTTGAGACTCGGGAATATCCAGCGAGCATCTGTTAATGATAAGAAGTTCATGAGAAGATTTGCATCCAAATTCTTCCTCGACAACGACATCTTATACAAAGCGCAACCATGACTTGTGCTTACTCCGTATAGACGAAAGCGGCAATGCGTATCATGGAAGAGTTACGAAGGCGCATTTGGTACCCTCCGGTGGACACACCATAGCTAAGAAGATTCGAGAGCAGTTACTATTGGTCCATGGAAGGCGATTGTCACGGCTCGATCTTGTCACAAGTGCCAAATTTATGCCGACAAAGTACACGTACCTCCGGTACCTCACGAATGTTTTAACTTCTCCTTGGCCTTTTGCAATGTGGGGCATTGACATGATCGGAGAAATTAAACCCGACTTCCAATGGACATCGTTTCATCCTTGTGTGATCGATTACTTTACCAAATGGGTAGAAGCGACCTCGTTCGCATCCGTTACCAAGAATGTTGTGGCTCGATTCATCAAGCATAATCTTATTTGTCGATATGGCACTCTGAAGAATTATCACGGATAACGGTTCTAATCTCAACAACAAGATGATCACGAACTATGCCGCATTCAAGATCAAACATCACAAATCTTCTCCATATCGACCTAAGATGAATGGCGCGATGGGCCGCCAACAAAACATTAAGAAGATTATCTGAAGATGGTGTGACTTACAAGGATTGGCATGAGATGTTACCATTTGCTCTTCATGGTTATCGCACCCGACACGAACATCCACAGAGCGACCCCTTCTCTCGTATCACGGTATGGAAGCCGTCTTATCCATCGAGGTTGGATACCTTGACTAGAGTCCTCCGGGAGGCGAGTTAGGCGAAGATGATTGGGTCGAGACTCGCCTTGACCAGTTAACTTGATTGATGAGAAGCGACTCGCGTCCATCTACCATGGACGGATCTATCGAGCGAATGATCGAGCATTTAACAAGAAGGTCGAGCAGGTCTGCAAGTCGGTGATCTAGTAGTCAGCGCATCATTCTTCCACAAGGTGATCGAGGGGCAAATGGACTCCCACCTATGAGGGATGTTTGTAGTCAAGGCGGTATTTTCGGTGACTATGATACTTAGCACCATGGATGGTGAAGACTTCCCACCGTGAGCGCGACATAGTCAAAAATACTACGCATAAGTGAGACCCGCTGGGTCGGTGACCTAGGCAAAAATAAGGGCATCTGACAGACCAAAGGGTTGGGCAAAAGTGGGATATATACAAAACATGTACACAAGTCGAAAACACGAAAGAGCGGCTTGGGCAAAAGGTATCGGTGGGCGAAAACAGGAGGCGGTCTAGGCAAAAGTTAGGGATTTAGCGTCGACTATGTCTCTTCCGGATCACCTACTTCGGACTACTACTATCGGCATTCAAGATTCAAATGGCGCACATCAATTCATTCACTTTCTCACGACAACAAGGAGATGAGATAGTTGAAATATATGAGTACTAGCATAATTGGGACTTAACGAGATTGCTTCCATAGCTTTTACTTTTACGTGTACAAACTACTTGGCCATCATACATTTGAATAAATACAAGTTCTTTCTCTTTACAATTTTTATTGTTGTTGTTTGCATAAAGTCCAACGTTTGCTTTGAATGATTATATGCACTTGACAATAAAATCTACGCAACTTATCTGAAAAGTGAACATGCAAAAGTACTTACTACGGGCTCGAGAGTTGGGACTGACGGCGAAAGTCACCAATACATTCCCATAGGCGATCCCCACGGTATCACTCACAACAAACCTCCCTGAGTGTCGTTAATCAGCGGTGATTCCACTCGACCAAGCGATGTTACATCGGTCTCCAGTAACACTTCACCCGATCAGTATTTATCCCCGGACATCTCGGTCCTTCCTTTTCCCCAGTAGCGGTATCTAGACTCGAAACTTGGTCGGATAGTGCATCGGAGGAAACTACATCTTCATCCCACCAAAGATTACAACGGGTTCTGGCTCTTCCAGCCGGTCTCCGACAACTATCAAATGCTCTCAGGTGAGATCTATACAGAATCCCGTTAGGCGCCTCTAAATTTCCTCAGGGATCTACATACAAGGTCCCCAGCGGATCGCCTCCCAGTTTTTCAGCGGGGTATGAGATCTCCACAATGAGTTTCTCAATTTCTACCTTCCTCAATGATATCTAGGCCCAGACTTGGTCGAGATCTTGCATCGGAGGAATCGGGATATCTTTTCGGCGGGGATCTCACCTACTCAATTTCCCAAGCAGAAGTCAGAAATCCTCAAACAGAACATCCGCGTCTTCTTCAAGATGGATATGTTTTGAAATACCACAACATCTATCATTCATGCATTTCTCATAAAGTCATAGTTTACGCATATGTCATTCATACATTACTCATAAAGTCATAATTCATGCATATGTCATTCATATACACTGTCATGCACCATACTTTGCATAAAACTAACCAATATTCTATCAAAGTTCCTCTTGTTTTCTCCAAAGCAGTGTGATCCTTGGCCGCAGGAGTTAAGCCCGAATCGGCGGAAAACTATCGAAAGACCGCCCTTGGTTGTCCTCGACGGTGGTCGAATTAAGCCCGAATCGGCGGGAAAACTATCCGGAAGACAGCCTCTGGTTATCCTCCGATAACAGTGATGGATCGACACCAATGCCTGACGGGAAGATATCCCCATTTGCCAACTGACCTCCCTCGGAGTAATCAACACGAAGATTTATTCGATTCCTTATTATCAGCGACTACAGTCTAGCGTACGACTCGGTTGCCTTGGATGACATCTTAAGCCCATCTCGACTACTTGTCAATATTTCTTCACTTTCAGAATCTGCATATATGGTTAAAATCAATACAAACCAATAACTTCATTCAAAATGAACACGAAGTCTAACGTCGACTCCTCCGGATGGCATCTTAAGCCCATCTCCTCTCCTTTCGAAGCGTTTACAAAGCCTAGCGTCGACTCACTTTTCAGCAATCCTCCTATCAATGATATCGAGTCTAACGCGACTCATTCCCGGCTTCTCCAAATGGCATACATAGCCCATTCCGCATCGTGACCGCGGTGCAAATTTTGGTGTACTCGGTGTTCAATCATCTTCTACCTCCGGTCACGAAAGACAAGCGTGTCAATCTAACCCTCGTACAAGAAGATTGAGCAGGGGCATGTCATACCCCAAAATTTGCCCTCCATCTACTCGAGATTTCATACATCTATACTCAATTCTTTAAGAGTTGATCGGACAAACTCTCTCTAGACAATCAACCCAAACTAGGGTTTGGTATCTCTCAAGTCAAGATGAATTTCCAACATCTCAATGGTCTTCATGCCTCCTCGTATGCTTCAAAGATTCTCCATGTCAAGTTTCAAGCTTCACGGATAAAGTTTCCTCGAACAATTGCTCGGTTGGTTGAAAATCGGTTGTATTGGACAAAAGTCAGCGTGGTCAACATCTGATCAAACTTCATAATTTTTGGTCAACATCCTCATTTTGAAGTTACATTCATCATTTGATCAAGGGTTGATCATGATTCATCAAGAAAACTCAAGATTTGCTCAAAAGTCAAACTTTCTAAATTAGGGTTTCTAGGTGAAAAGTCAAGCGAACTTTGTTGATCATAACTTTCTCATACTTTCTCGAAATTTTCCCACCAAAGCTCATTTTGAAGGAAATTTAATTCTCTACAACTTCATGTCTCACAAGAATGTCAAAAATGCTTCATTTGAGAGGTATAGCTCAAAACATTCTGAGTCATTTTCAAAGTCAACAAAAAGTCAACTTTTTGTTTTAAATATATATTGAGAATGGTAACTCCAATTGAGATGAGACCAAATATGTTGGTTAGAGGACTCTTAGAGCTTTCCAAAAAGTCCAAGAACACTCAAAAATGTGGAAAATTGAGCAAGATACACTATTCAGAAGTTGGGCAATTTTGGACAATTGCACAAAAGGACATTTTGGTCAAAATGCAAAATTTTCCAAATGGGCCTATAATCTTTTGATCCAAACTTGTTCATGACATGGTTTTTGACCCATAAATGCTTGGCCTTGGTAATTTTCTATTTTTATGATTTATATTTGAATTTTATAACATTTAATTCAAAAATAAATTATATAAAATATGAAAATTAAGTATTTTTTCAAAAGATTTGGATTTATATCTTCCTTGAAGTCCAAGAAAGCCCATAGTTCATACCAAATTCGTGCTAGCCTTTACATTCATGAGAAAATCAAATTTTTTTCCAAAATTTGATTTATTTTTAATGGAAAATATTTGCACATTGATGGAGCAATCTTTTTTCACTCCTTTTGCCATCCAAACTTTCTCTATAAATGCTCAGCAAGATCACAAGCCAGCGACACGAAACCCTAGCCCAAGAAAGAGCCCTTATTTTGTCAAAAAATTTCTCAAAGTTGTGAAAATCGTGTTCTTATTTCCAGCCACTTTCAGTCCAAACAAACCATTCCATCGTGTTCTAAAGGTAAGTTTGAGTAAGTATACACTCTTATTATTAATCAAACCATCCAGAATCAAGCTATATACATGCATACATAATCGATTTTTTCTTGAAATTGCACTTTCATTATCTGCTTGTTACAATCGATTCTAATGATTTGGTTGTGTTCCTGAGGCTCCACATGATCGATCTGGGCAATCGTTTCACACCTTGAACGTCAAAATCACGAGTTGCCATACTTAGGGTTTTTGGAGCTGTTGATCTCGTATCTCTAATTACAGGCCGATTCAGTCAAAACTAATACCACCAATGGATTCAGGAGGTCCGATTTAGGTGGACAAGGTCTTCTTTTTCTTTGTATTCGCGTTATTTTGCAGGTTCCAAGAATCTCTCATGGGAGAGGCGGCCGGAGCTAGGGCTCCGGCGCCGTTGACTCATCTGACTCCGGCACGAGCAAGCGTGGCACAATGGAGCGCTCTGATTCGTTCCTTCGTTCAACTCGGACCCCACCAGCTGACTGTACCTTGACTTCTCCCAGACAGCGACGCGTGTGCATCTCATGATCATCCGTTTCCATTCCATGACAACAAATGCAAGCTGGCGTAGTGGTAATGGCGCATACTGTTTCAAGATGCTCTCAAAGGTCCCCCGTTCGAACCCCATCAGGACCTGGTTTTGCTATTTTCTCTACAAACTTCACTTTTCAATATTTTTCTATTTTCTTTTTATTTTAGTATTTTTTGCATCATTTTAATTTAATTTCATGATTTTATTTATGCATTAAAAAATTGTCAAAAATTATTTTCCTTTTACATTTGTTTTCTGAAAATCTTTATTTAATTTAATAAATTAAAAAATATAATTTTGCATGCATATTTATTTTTATTTATAATTTTGCATTTAAATCACTTTTAATTCATTTTTAATTACTAAATTGCATCCAAAAAATCCCAAAAATTTATTTTAACCTATTTATATTATTTCCAGCATGTAATAATTTTCTCATATAAAAACTTGCATTTTTTCTAACATTTTCTCTTATTTCGATTTCATCATATTTTCCGATTTCTCTTATCGTTTCACAGGTTCTTCCGCTTCAGACGTTTCTTTACCGTTTTCATTTTTTTCCAATAATGTAACTGTATATGGGATGTAATAGTTTAAATTAGGACTTTATTTTCCGCATTTTAAAATTATGTATCTGCCCCAAAGCCATGTAATAGCGTAGGATTTACCTTTCCGCATCTTTACATTCCGCATTTTACTTTCCGCACCCTATAAACTGCTAGTAACTAGGCGTGTATGGCAAGATAATAACGAACATAGCTCACTCTAATCTTCAAGAATAAAATATCTGAAGTCAACACACTTCTTCACACATGCACCCCTTAGGGTAATTCTCTCTCGTTGCCTTACGATTACAAATGGTCATGTCCCTCGAACGTAGAGGTATTCTAGCACCGTTGCCTACGAAACAAATCATCATAGTCCCTTCGATACAAAGATCATAAGACCCACGATGTCGCCTCCGAATACATGATCTTGACCCTCGATTGTCGCCTATGAAAAATGATGATAGCCTTGGTATGCTAGGATACTTCCTACAGTTGCCTTCTATGACCATCCGGCGTCCCTTCGAATGTCCGCGTACATCCAGCGAATGGAGCTACCTACTAACTAATGGTAAGGCTAGCACTATTCTAAAGGAGCGTAGAAATGCAACGACCAATTACGAGTGGGTAATAAGTCTTTTAGTTGCTCGCTCTACCAAATGCTTTTCACACCACACTTTTGTCAAAGTTCAAAACTCTTTTCAAAATGAAACATTTCCGAACACTTTGTATACACTCCTACATGAGTCATTACAAAGTCAAAGCGAAATGCCGTTTTCAAAACATTTTTCAAACACACAGAAAGCAATTTTAAAAGTGATCTAGAGCAACTAAGAGCCCGTAGATAACTACGGATGGAAAGGGTGCTAATACCTTCCCTTCATAACCATTCTCCCGAACTCAAGAATCTAAACGAAGGTCTTTTTCTGTACTTTTACCTTCCCTTAATTGGATAAAAATAAAAGTCGGTGGCGACTCTTGCTATCCGCACATTTGCGATACAAAATCCTACAAAGTCAGTTCACCGTGTTACAGAACTGGCGACTCTGCTGGGGAAAATTTTCTAAAGAGAGAATTGCCTTAGGGATTTCTAGATAACCTTTAATGCTTTCTGTTTGAATTGCGTGCTTTATCTTTAAGGGTTGCTTGGGTATTATATTGTTGGGGGATCCTACACCCGGATCCGGGTTTCCTTTTAGGTAAGTAGCATTAGATCATTGCGACCGCTAAACGTATAACTAAACGGTCAACATGATGGCTACGTTAGTGTGACGCTTTGGATGTCCTGATACTCTTCATTTCCAAGTTGAGGATAGTATTTGGCTTCTGCGTGGTGTCATCAAGCACTAACTAAACTTTTAGAACCTTAATTGACCCATCTTGGCCATTAGAAGGTAGTGAGATGGCCGGCTTTGGTGCAGACTAAGGTTGGTTGATACTCGATGCTACGCTCATTGAGATCAGACTTTTGGGATATTTTCGATCGACCACTTGGCCGTCGTATTGAAATAAACGCCTACGAGAAAGATCTATGATATGAGATTCCTAGAACCCGGTTACTATTATAGGACAGGATGAACCAACTCAAACCTTTGGTAGGGTTATCACCTATACCTCATGCAAGCCTTAAACCTAGGCTCATTGTGTGAATTGTTTGTGTGTGCTAAACATGACATCATGACATCATTCGCATTGCATATCATTTCTAACTATTTCAAGGACCTAGGGATTTATCTTTGCTCTGTTTTGTAGGGATCATGGCTTTTAGAAAGACTATCCGAATCAACTTTATGGGTATACCTTCTCAGCTCAAAGAATTGGTTTCAGAAATTCCCGTCCATGCTCAGTTCATCAAAAGACATGGTTATCTACTCGACTTAGTTATCTCCGGTTTTGAAGAAGATATGATGCATGTCCTATTCCAGTTCTTTGATCCGAAACACCATTGCTTTACATTCCCAGTTATCGATTTGGTTCCTACCTTTGAAGAGTTCTCTAAGCTACTTGGGATACCTATTCTTGACCAAATGCCATTCACGGTCTAGAAAAGGTTCCTAAGTCGAACATTACATCGACCTTACATCTTAAGCGTTCAAATATTGAAGCCAATTGGGAAACAAGAAGCGGAGTTAAGGGTTTACTTTCAAGTTTCTAATTAAGAAAGCCCGAGAATTCCTCAAAGTTATGAGTTTCCATGCATTTGAAAACATTGTGGCCTTACTAATTTATGGTTTGGTTCTATTTCCTAACTCGGATCAATTCATAGATATCAATGCCATCAAGTTGTTCCTTACCCGCAATCCTGTGCCTACCTTACTTGGAGACATCCTACATTCTCTCCACACTCGTACTACTAAGAGACAAGGAACTCTCATGTGTTGTGTACCGTTACTTTCCAGGTGGTTTATTTCGCACCTTCCTCCATCAGTTTTGAAGAATGAACAAAGGTTGAGATGGTCTCAAAGATTGATGTCACTCTCTCATTCAGATATCCGTTGGAGTCTTTTCTCTCAAAAGGACTTCATATTCACCGAGCGTTGTGGAGAATTCCCTAATGTACCGCTACTTGGTATAAGAGGAGGTATTACTTACAACCCTTCTTTAGCTCTACGTCAGTATGGTTTCGCTCGAAAAGATGGTCCACATGATATGCTTCTCCAAGACATTGTGTTCGACTACAATCACGATCTCCAGAATTACCGACGAAGGTTCATACACGCTTGGGGCATGGTAACTGATACCAAGACTTTGGGGCACCAAAATCCCACTCCTTGGGAACCTTACCTCAAATGGGTGCGAGCTCGAGCTCAAAACCTCATGATGCCATTCACGCCTGTTCTACCAGTAATTATGGAACCTGTTGCTATAGGTGACGTACCTATATTGTTCTCCATCGACACCTCACGATTTTGAAGACTTGAAGAGATCACGGATTCAACTTAAAGAAGGATACCTTTGAAGCTCAGTGCTATGCAAGTGAGAAAAAGTGCTAGAGTTGACCAAGCTACTTCATGGGGAGCGAAGCATCAACACCTACCTCGGCACCAAGAGGAAGCGCCCATGGGAGACTTAGAGCTTTAGGATTTTTATGCTTTTCTTTTTGTTTTGAACTATCTCTTGTACTTAAAAAGTAAAAAGAATAATAAAAAGAGTACTAATAAATGTTTGTTTTTGCTTGTTTAACAAATTTAAATCTCTAAGGTCCTTGAAAACATTGCATTGCATTCGCATAAACATCGCATAGCATAGCATAACATTGCATCACAGGTACATTGGAGATTGGTTTTCTCATTTGCTCGCTATTTATTTTAGCAGAAATGGCTCTTGAACAGACTGTCAAAGATCTCCAAGCTCAGAATGCTCTTCGGCAGATGTTCACGGCTTGGTCAAGGCCAAGAAGATCTGAAGAAGCTCATCAACAGAAAGAAGAAGGTTGTTGGTCTCCTCAACATGGGCAGACGCTACAAAGGTGGCCCTAAGAGGGTCAGTCGAATTGAGCTCTCAGAAGGAAGTTTCAAGAAGGAGGATGAGCAAAGTAACAAGGGTGATGTGAAGGTCACTGGGCACGAAAAGACTATGATAATGGCTAATACTCTGATGAAGATGACAATTACAAGCAACTTGAAGACCGTCGAATCTTTGTGGAAAACACGAAGATGTCGGGTTGAATTTTGATGATCGAGTCTTGTTCTGGTGTTGTGATTCCTCCCAGTTCAAAGTTCCTACTTTTGCCAAGTATGATGGCATGTCTTGCCCTAAGTGCATTTGAAATCCTATGTCCGAAGATTAATCCCCGATGACGAAAGTTGTGGATGCATTATTTTCAAGAGTTTATGCGGAACTCAATTAGAGTGGTATTATCGGTTAGAGAATGACCGTATCCATACTTGGGTGACTTAGCATATGCTTTCTGAAGACAGTATGAGTACAATCTTTGAATTGACACCCACTCGCATGCAACTACAAAGCATGTCTATGGGTCGTGATGAGAAGTTCAAGGTATGCTCGAAATGGAGAGATCTAGCGGTGAGTTCAACCACCCTTGTCCAATAGGGAATTGGTTGATATGTTTATGGGGACAGCAGGGCCCATTCTTCAATCATCGATTGGAAACTCTTGATGGATTCATCGGTGATCTTGAGAGGAGAGCGTATTGGTATTAAGGTGGAAAGATTCGGGTAGAGTCATCTTCAATCTGCTTGAAGAGATCTTTTGGTGGTAAGAAAGAAGCTAATCTTGTGTATGGTCGAAAAGCCGAGCCAAGACCGACCGTGCTCAATCGTGGGGGCGGTTGTGATCTCAATCCTACATCGGCACAACCTCGGCGAGACAGCGTATCGAGCGTGCCACGAAGACAATTCACGAAGATCAACATGCCTCATGCCTTGCAACACATGTTGAGCGGTGATAACATGAGGGATCCTCCTCGAATGTCAACACTTCCTCTCCGAGATACAACCCTAATGCTAAGTGTGCTTACCATTCCAATAGCCAGGACATAACACGATGATTGTTGGGCTCACGAAGAACAAGATTCAAGATATGATTGAAGCTAAGCAAATTGAGTTTGATCCTCTGTTGAGACTCGAGATGTGATCAGCGCCTATGCCTAACCATGACAAGAGTTCCAATCTTTGTTGGTGTGATACTTACATTTTCAACATAGAGGACTTGACCATCCCTCTGATGACTGTTAAGAAGAATCTGCTACAAGCCGGTGTCAATCCAGGATGCCCGGAGGATTGTCGTTGGTGCCCATCTGCACCCGATGGTTGCCCTTGGTTAAGAAGACGTGTTCAGTGCATGATGGATAACCGTGAGATACTATTTCTGAAACCACCTGTGCAGAAGCTGTGTGAAGATATGTCTAAGCTGAAGATCGAAGATGTGAATGAGACAGTACCACCTGTGTGGGACACCTTGGGGCAGCCAAGTGGAAAGTATGATTACATGGTGAAGTACACTGTCCCTGATAGCTACAAGATTCCCCTTGAAGATGTTAAGGCGACCGGATGGGGTGACGATTTCCCAGAAGACTATGCTGATGTTAACACTATAAGGATTACCTCTGCTGATCCTGTGCCTGGGTGGCACCTCTCATTATCACTTCTCCAAGACCAGTTCCATATTCCTCTGACAAGGCTATCCCTTGGAATTATGGATCTGAAGTTTACTATCATGGTGTCAAGCAAGACCCTCTGACTATTGAAGACCTCACAATTGAAGCTACCATTCCTGACATTGACAACATCACCGGATCCAGCAAGGTGACCAGAACCGGAAGAGTGTTCTCTCCAGATATCTCTCCTCCAAAAGACACTGTGACTCCAGCTCGCATTCCGGCTATTCAACCCTCCCCAAGCTAGAGGGAAAGAACCGGTGACTCATCACGCTCGGCCAAGTACCAAAGGAAGTTGCGAAGACACCTCAAACAAGAAATGGAGAATGCGAAGATTATCAAGAAGAGTGACTACAATATTGTGGAGCAGTTGGGACAGACTCGTCCAAGATCTCCATGCTTGCTCTACTCTTGTGCTCGAGGCTCATGCTAGCCTTGGTGAAGTTTACGAAGAATGCTCATGTCTGCAAGATACTACTACCGTCGGTTTGAAGTTTGTATTGCTAGCTTTGGCTGCCAACAACGGCCTAGGCTTCTCGATCTTGATTTGACTCCTAGGAAAGAAACACAACAAAGCCTTGCATCTGTTGAATGCAAGGCATTACATTATCTCATGTTTTAGTGGATACAGGTTACTCTCGAATATCCTACCGAAGGCGCTTTTGATCGACTTGATGTCGAAGGGTTGGTTACGAGACCGGTGACATTATTGTGAGGGCTTTTGATGGTTCTAAGCGAGCGATGCTTAGAAACTCATACGCGATTAAAGTCGGTTCCGGACTTTTGATTCCACTTTCTTTGTCATGGACATCCGTCCGCTTACTCTTACCTACTTGGGCCTTGGATACATGGGCGGTATACTTCTACCCTTGAGCTGAAGTACCCAGTGAAAGGGAAGGTTGTTACAGTGTGTGGCGAAGAGGAGTATATGGTCAGTCATCTACAGCCATTCCGATACCTTGAGGTGGAAGGAGAATTCTTCGAGACTCCTTGTCAAGCTTTTGAAACAATCCCCAGAGTCATGCCTGTTGACTCTCCCACCACTCCTGAAGTTACACAAGCTCCGCCTAGGATGGCCTCGCTGAAAGACGCTTAAGCTGCTGTAGAAGAAGGTAGTTCTATTTGGGGTCAGCTCCCTAATCTTCCTTTCAAATTTGACAAGACTGGTTTAGGCTTCACCATCAAGGTCAGAAGATGATACGCAGCGTCTGGCCAACTTCCTTTCGCATTAGCAGTGGAATCCATGCTATAGAAGGCGGCGACAACGACTTCGACATCAGCAGTGGATCTTCCCAACTCCGGATCATGGGCTCGATGGTGGAAGGCGAAGGCGTCATACCAATCTCCTTTAGTCGGGAGTAATTGCTCTTGTTTTGTTTTGCTTTTCGTATTTCTTTATGTTTTGAACAATAAACTTTGAAAGCCTAGTGCCTTGCGGGGCATCATGGCTCGTTGCGAGGTTATTATCATCATTGCGTGTTTTCATTCAATAAATCGTTGGACTTTTGCATTCAATTGTGTTTTCTTTCTTTTACTTTATCACCCCTTCAAAAGCTATGTGTTCTTACACACACCCGTGGTACAACTGCGGAATCACTCGAATCTAGTTAATATGACTATGCTATTGCTAAATATGACTTGATAATCCGATCTACCAAGCCGAAGGCGAGTGAGGAAGATTGTGAAGTGCCGGAGAACTTGCCTGACCAAGAAGAAGCGAGTTATCTGACCACCACGAAGAGCAGTTGAGGTTGTGAATTTGAGTCTTGATGAAGGCAGAAAAGAGATCAAGGTAGGAGGCGGGTCTTGAGCAGTGTTAAAGAAGGTTGATTCGGATGCTACGAGACTATGTTGAGGTTTTGCTTGGTCATACGAAGACATGCAGGTTTAGACATTGATATTGTGGTACAGATTGCAAACAAAGAAGGTTTTCTCCCATTGAAGCAGAAGGTTCGTCGCATCGTCACGAAATGTCGAGAGAAAATCAAAGTCGAAGTTGTAAACGAGTTCAATGCGGTTTCTTAGCTGTTACTTCTTATCCACGTGGGTTGCAAATGTGGTACCCGTACCCAAGAAGGATGGCAAGGTGCGAATGTGTGTGGATTCTGAGAGATCGAACAAAGCAAGTCAGAAAGCGATTTTCCACTTCCTCATTGATGTTACGGTTGACAACACCGCTCAGCATAAGGTTTTCTCCTTCATGGATGGTTTCTCGGTTACAATCAGATCAAAATGGCTCCACGAAGACATGGAAGACTACTTTTGTTACGGTGGGGCACTACGCTACAAGGTTATGCCGTTCGGATGAAGGGTGCCACTTATCGGTGTGCTATGGTGACATTATTTCATGACATGATTCATCACGAGATAGAGGTCTCGTCGGCGACATGATAGCTCGATCACGGTGAAGAAGAACATCTTGATCATTTGCGAAGCTGTTGATTGAAGAAGTGCAGTTGAGACTTAATCCTAACAAGTGCACCTTTGGAGTCGGATCAGGAAAACTCTTAGGGTTTGTTGTCGATAATAAAGGTATTGAGGTTGACCCGCCAAGGTCAAAGCTATTCAAGAGATGCCGTGCCTCGCCGAGAGAAAAGTCAGAGGTTTCTTGGGCCGACTAAACTACATTGCGATTCATTGCACACCTAGCGCTACTTGTGAGCCAATCTTCAAGTTACTTAAGAAAGATCAAGTGGTAGAATGGAGCAGCGATTGCGGATCGCTTTTGACAAAATCAAGGACTACAGAATCCTCCCATCCGATGCCGCCGAAGGAAGACCTCTTATCATGTACTTGGCGGTGTTAGAGAACTCAATGGGGTGTGTGTTGGGACAACATGACAGTGCAGTCGAAAAGAGCATGCAATATACTACCTCGAGCAAAAGTTTACCGGCGTGAAACAAGATACTCACATTTCGAGAAAACTTGCAACGCTTTAACTTGGCGCTCGCCGACTAAGGCAGTATATGTTGACTCACACTACTTTGTTGATTTCAAGATGGATCCGATAAAATACATATTTGAGAAACCAGCTCTCTCGGGAAGAATAGCAAGATGGCAAATGATCTTGACCGAATATGACATCGGTACACTTCTCGAGCGATCAAAGGAAGTGTGGTGGCCGATCATTTGGCTCATCAAGCCGTAGATGACTATCGGTCTATGCGGTTAATTTCGGATGAAGATGTCCTACTAGTTCTTGATTGCGAAGAACCGAGGCCAGACGAAGGACTGAACAAGGATCGATGGACCATGGTCTTTGATGGAGCCTCAACGCGCTTGGCAATGGCATTGGCGCCATCATTACATCCCTAGGCGGACATACTCCTTTCACTTTGCCAGATTATGTTTGATTGCACTAACAACATGGCGAATCTGAGCGTGCATCATGGGTATCAAAGCTGCTATTGACTTAAGAATCAAGTTCTTGCAAGTGTATGGAGACTCAGCTTTGGTGATCAGTCAGATTAAGGGCGAATGGGATACGAAGCATCCGAATCTCATTCCGTATCGAGAGCATGTCCTAAATTTGATCCCCAACTTTGAAGAGATTACTTTTGATCATATTCCACGAGAAGAGAATCAGTTGGCAGCGTTGGCTACTATGTCATCTATGTTCAAGGTTAGATGGGACAATGAGGCTCCCCAGATCATCATAGGGAAGTTTGACGAACCAGCGTATTGTTATGAGCTTGACGCAGAAGAGAAACCTTGGTACTATGGCGTGAAGAGGTATCTTGAGACTCGGGAATATCCAGAGAGCATCTGTAATGATAAAGTTCATGAGAAGATTTGCATCCAAATTCTTCCTCGACAGCGACATCTTATACAAAGCGCAACCATGACTTGTGCTTACTCCACTGTGTAGACCGAAAAGCAATCGTATCATGGAAGAGTTACAGGCGCATTTGGTACCCACTCCAGTGGACACACCATGGCTAAGAAGATTCTGAGAACAGGTTACTATTGGTCCACCATGGAAGCTGATTGTCACCGCTACGCTCGATCTTGTCACAAGTGCCAAATTTATGCCGACAAAGTACACGTACCTCCAGTACCTCTGAATGTTTTAACTTCTCCTTGGCCTTTTGCAATGTGGGGCATTGACATGATCGGAGAAATTAAACCCACAGCTTCCAATGGACATCGTTTCATCCTTGTGGCAATCGATTACTTTACCAAATGGGTAGAAGCAGCCTCGTTCGCATCCGTTACCAAGAATGTTGTGGCTCGATTCATCAAGCATAATCTTATCTGTCGATATGGCACTCCTGAAAGAATTATCACAGATAACGGTTCTAATCTCAACAACAAGATGATCACGAACTCTACCGCGATTCAAGATCAAACATCACAAATCTTCTCCATATCGGCCTAAGATGAATGGCGCAGTGGAAGCCGCCAACAAAAACATTAAGAAGATTATACAGAAGATGACTGTGACTTACAAGGATTGGCATGAGATGTTACCATTTGCTCTTCATGGTTATCGCACCAGCACGAACATCCACGAGCAACCCCTTCTCTCTATCACGGTATGGAAGCCGTCCTACCCATGAGGTTCGAGATACCTTCAACGAGTCCTCGGGAGGCGAGTTAGGCGAAGATGATTGGGTCGAGACTCGCCTTGACGGATAACTTGATTGATGAGAAGCGACTCGCGTCCATCTACCATGGACAGATCTATCGAGCGAATGATCGAGCATTTAATAAGAAGGTCAAGCAGTCTACCAAGTCGGTGATCTAGTAGTCAGCGCATCATTCTTCCACAAGGTGATCCGAGGGGCAAATGGACTCTCACCTATGAGGGACCGTTTGTAGTCAAGCAGTATTTTCCGTGGAGCTATGATACTTAGCACCATGGATGGTGAAGACTTCCCACACCACATGAGCAGACATAGTCAAAAATACTACGCATAAGTGAGACCGCTGGGTCGGTGACCTAGGCAAAAATAAGGGCATCTGACGAACCAAAGGGTTCGGGCAAAGTTAAGGATATATACAAAACATGTACACCGGCAGTCGAAAACACGAAAGGCGGCTTGGGCAAAAAGGTATCGGTATCTGAAAAGGAAGGCGGTCTAGGCAAAGTTAGGAATTTAAGCGTCGACTATGTCTCTTCGGATCACCTACTTCGGACTACTACTATCGGCATTCAAGATTCAAATGGCGCAGATCAATTCATTCACTTTCTACCGACAACAAGGAGATGAGATAGTTGAAATATATGAGTACTAGCATAATTGGGACTTAACGAGATTGCTTCCGCATAGCTTTTACTTTTACGTGTACAAACTACTTGGCCATACATTTGAATAAATACAAGTTCTTTCTCTTTACAATTTTATTGTTGTTGTTTGCATAAAGTCAACGTTTGCTTTGAATGATTATATGCATTGACAATAAAAATCTACTTGCAAGCATCACGAAAAGTGAACATGCAAAAGTACTTACTCAGGCTCCGAGGAGTTGGGGCGGCGAAAGTCACCAATACATTCCCCCGCAAAGCGCGATCCCCACAGCGGTATCACTCACAACAAACCTCCCTCCAGCGGAGTATGCGTTAATCCAAGCAGTGATTCCACTCAACCAAGCAGTGTTACATCGGTCTCCAAGAAGTAACACTTCACCCAGTCAAGGTATTTATCCCCAGCGGACATCTCTCAGTCCCTTCCTTTTCCCCCCCAGCGGCGGTATCTAGACTCGAAACTTGGTCAGATAGTGCATCGGAGGAAACTACATCTTCATCCCCCAGCCAAAGATTACAACGGGTTCCTGGCTCTTCCAACCCGGTCTCCCGACAACTATCAAATGCTCTCCAGCGAGATCTATACCCAGAATCCCCAGTAGAGCGCCTCCTAAATTTCCTCAGCAGGATCTACATACAAGGTCCCCAACGGATCGCCTCCCAGATTTTCCTCAGCAGGGTCTATGAGATCTCCAACAATGAGTTTCTCAATTTCTACCTTCCTCAACGATATCTAGGCCCAAGACTTGGTCAGATACTGCATCGGAGGAATCCAGGATATCTTTTTCGAAAGCGGGGATCTCACCTACTCAATTTCCCAAGCAGAAGTCAGAAATCCTCAAACAGAACATCCGCGTCTTCTTCAAGATGGATATGTTTTGAAATACCACAACATCTATCATTCATGCATTTCTCATAAAGTCATAGTTTACGCATATGTCATTCATACATTACTCATAAAGTCATAATTCATGCATATGTCATTCATATACACTGTCATGCACCATACTTTGCATAAAACTAACCAATATTCTATCAAAGTTCCTCTTGTTTTCTCCAAAACAGGTAACAGTCACTTCTGACGCAAACAGGTCCAGGATTAAGCCCCGAATCGACGGGAAAACTATCTGAAAGACCGCCCTTGGTTGTCCTCCGACGACTGGTCCAGAATTAAGCCCCCGAATCGACGGGAAAACTATCCGGAAGACCGCCTCTGGTTATCCTCCGATAACAGGCGATGGATCAACACCCGATGCACAACAGGGAAGATATCCCCATTTTGCCAACTACAACCTCCCTCAGAGTAATCAACACGAAGATTTATTCTGATTCCTTATTATCAACAGCGACTACAGAGTCTAGCGTACGACTCGGTTGCCTTGGATGACATCTTAAGCCCATCTCCGACTACTTGTCAATATTTCTTCACTTTCAGAATGCTGCATATATGGTTAAAAATCAATGCAAACCAATAACTTCATTCAAGGAAATGAACACGAAGTCTAACGTACGACTCCCTTCGGATGGCATCTTAAGCCCATCTCCTCTCCTTTCCAGAAACGTTTACAAAGCCTAGCGTACGACTCACTTTTCAGCAATCCTCCTATCAATGATATCGAGTCTAACGTACGACTCATTCCCCAGCTTCTCCAAATGGCATCTGTAAGCCCATTCCCGCATCATCAGCCAACCGCGAGTGCAAATTTTCAGGTGTACTCGGTGTTCAATCATCTTCTACCTCCGGTCACGAAAGACGTGTCAATCTAACCCTCGATACAAGAAGATTGAGCAGGGGGTGTCATACCCCAAAATTTGCCCTCCATCTACTCAAGAGATTTCATACATCTATACTCAAGGATTCTTTAAGAGTTGATCAGACAAACTCTCTCCTAGACAATCAACCCAAACTAGGGTTTGGTATCTCTCAAGTCAAGATGAATTTCCAACATCTCAATGGTCTTCATGCCTCCTCATATGCTTCAAGATTCTCCATGTCAAGTTTCAAGCTTCACGAGATAAAGTTTCCTCGAGACAATTGCTCGGTTGGTTGAAAATCGGTTGTATTGGACAAAAAGTCAAGCTGGTCAACATACAGTCAAACTTCATAATTTTTGGTCAACATCCTCATTTTGAAGTTACATTCATCATTTGATCAAGGGTTGATCATGATTCATCAAGAAAACTCAAGATTTGCTCAAAAGTCAAACTTTCTAAATTAGGGTTTCTAGGTGAAAAGTCAAGCGAACTTTGGTGATCATAACTTTCTCATACTTTCTCAAAATTTTCCCACCAAAGCTCATTTTGAAGGAAATTCAATTCTCTACAACTTCATGTCTCACAAGAATGTCCATAAAATGCTTCATTTGAGAGGTATAGCTCAAAACATTACAGGTCATTTTCAAAGTCAACAAAAAGTCAACTTTTTGTTTTGAATATATATTGAGAATGGTAACTCCAATTGAGATGAGACCAAATATGTTGGTTAGAGGACTCTTGGAGCTTTCCAAAAAGTCCAAGAACACTCAAAAATGTGGAAAATTGAGCAAGATACACTATTCAGAAGTTGGGCAATTTTGGATGATTGCACAAAGGACATTTTGGTCAAAATGCAAAATTTTCCAAATGGGCCTATAATCTTTTGATCCAAACTTGTTCATGACATGATTTTTGACCCATAAATGCTTGGCCTTGGTAATTTTCTATTTTTATGATTTATATTTGAATTTTATAACATTTAATTCAAAAATAAATTATATAAAATATGAAAATTAAGTATTTTCAAAGATTTGGATTTATATCTTCCTTGAAGTCCAAGAAAGCCCATAGTTCATACCAAATTCGTGCTAGCCTTTGCATTCATGAGAAAATCAATTTTTTTCCAAAATTTGATTTATTTTTAATGGAAAATATTTGCACATTGATGGAGCAATCTTTTTTCACTCCTTTTGCCATCCAAACTTTCTCTATGAATGCTCAGCAAGATCACAAGCCAGCGACACGAAACCCTAGCCCAAGAAAGAGCCCTTATTTTGTCAAAAAATTTCTCAAAGTTGTGAAAATCGTGTTCTTATTTCCAGCCACTCTCAGTCCAAACAAACCATTCCATCGTGTTCTAAAGGTAAGTTTGAGTAAGTATACACTCTTATTATTAATCAAACCATCCAGAATCAAGCTATATACATGCATACATAATCGATTTTTTCTTGAAATTGCACTTTCATTATCTGCTTGTTACAATCGATTCTAATGATTTGGTTGTGTTCCTGAGGCTCCACATGATCGATCCGGGCAATCGTTTCACACCTTGAACGTCAAAATCACGAGTTGCCATACTTAGGGTTTTTGGAGCTGTTGATCTCGTATCTCTAATTGCAGGCCGATTCAGTCAAAACTAATACCACCAATGGATTCAGGAGGTCCGATTTAGGTGGACAAGGTCTTCTTTTTCTTTGTATTCGCGTTATTTTGCAGGTTCCAAGAATCTCCTCGCCGGAGAAGACGACCGGAGCTAGGGCTCCGGCGTCGTTGACTCATCTGACTCCGGCACGAGCAAGCGTGGCACAATGGAGCGCTCTGATTCGTTCCTTCGTTCAACTCGGACCCCACCAGCTGACTGTACCTTGACTTCTCCCAGACAGCGACGCGTGTGCATCTCATGATCATCCGTTTCCATTCCATGACAACAAATGCAAGCTGGCGTAGTGGTAAAGGCGCATACTGTTTCAAGATGCTCTCAAAGGTCCCCCGTTCGAACCCCATCAGGACCTGGTTTTGCTATTTTCTCTACAAACTTCACTTTTCAATATTTTCTATTTTCTTTTTATTTTAGTATTTTTTGCATCATTTTAATTTAATTTCATGATTTTATTTATGCATTAAAAAATTGTCAAAAATTATTTTCCTTTTACATTTGTTTTCTGAAAATCTTTATTTAATTTAATAAATTAAAAAATATAATTTTGCATGCATATTTATTTTTATTTATAATTTTGCATTTAAATCACTTTTAATTCATTTTTAATTACTAAATTGCATCCAAAAAATCTCAAAAATTTATTTTAACCTATTTATATTATTTCCAGCATGTAATAATTTTCTCATATAAAAACTTGCATTTTTTCTAACATTTTCTCTTATTTCGATTTCATCATATTTTCCGATTTCTCTTATCGTTTCACAGGTTCTTCCGCTTCAGACGTTTCTTTACCGTTTTCATTTTTTTCCAATAATGTAACTGTATATGGGATGTAATAGTTTAAATTAGGACTTTATTTTCCGCATTTTAAAATGTATGCCCCCAAAGCCATGTAATAGCGTAGGATTTACCTTTCCGCATCTTTACATTCCGCATTTTACTTTCCGCACCCTATAAACTGCTAGTAACTAGGCGTGTATGGCAAGATAATAACGAACATAGCTCACTCTAATCTTCAAGAATAAAATATCTAAAGTCAACACACTTCTTCACATGCACCCCTTAGGGTAATTCTCTCTCGTTGCCACGATTACAAATGGTCATGTCCCTCGAACGTAGAGGTATTCTAGCACCGTTGCCTACGAAACAAATCATCATAGTCCCTTCGATACAAAGATCATAAGACCCACGATGTCGCCTCCGAATACATGATCTTGACCCTCGATTGTCGCCTATGAAAAATGATAGCCTTGCGGTATGCTAGGATACTTCCTACAAGTTGCCTTCTATGACCATCCGGCGTCCCTTCGATGTCCCGCATCCAGATGGAGCTACCTACTAACTAATGGTAAGGCTAGCACTATTCTAAAGGCGTAGAAATGCAACGACCAATTAAGTGGGTAATAAGTCTTTTAGTTGCTCGCTCTACCAAATGCTTTTCACACCACACTTTTGTCAAAGTTCAAAACTCTTTTCAAAGCGAAACATTTCGAACACTTTGTATACACTCCTACATGAGTCATTACAAAGTCAAAGCGAAATGCCTTTTTCAAAACATTTTTCAAACACACAGAAAGCAATTTTAAAAGTGATCTAGAGCAACTAAGAGCCCGTAGATAACTACGGATGGAAAGGGGTGCTAATACCTTCCCTTTTCATAACCATTCTCCCGAACTCAGAATCTAAACGAAGGTCTTTTTCTGTACTTTTACCTTCCCTTAATTGGATAAAAATAAAAGTCGGTGGCGACTCTTGCTATCCGCACATTTGCGATACAAAATCCTACAAAGTCAGTTCTCCGTGTTACAGGCTGTAGAACACATAACCCATCCTGGCCATTTAGGATGTAGTGCAGAGATTATTCAGGTGTAAGCCTAGAGTAATTGTCATGCGAAACTATGATCAGGCGAGTTTCTCTTGAAAAATATTATTGGACCATCGAGTATTCAACAAATTCGATAATATTTCAAAGAGGAGTGTTGAGCCTGTATTATCAGTAGAACCCGTTTCATAGATGAATAAGCCATTAGAACTTAATCACGTTGATTCTTATCGTTGGCCTCATGCTCGTGACTTCAAACGCTTGACCGTGTGTATAACTACTAACCATGTTTGCTGCATTCATGCATTCATTCATTCAAAAAAAAAAACTTCATTTCTCTTCCCATTTCCAAAGAATTTAGAGATTTTTTCTTTGTAAAATATTTTAGGTTAGAGTGATGGACGTCAGAGGAAGATTCACCAAGAGATACAGTTTTAGAATTCCTGACGTAGGAAAGTTGAAAGAGTTAGCATCCTTGGTAGAAGATCCCTCGGTTTGAGCGCTATGGAACTCTTTTAACTCTTACGAGCCGTTGATGAAGGACTTCTCAAAACTTTCGTTCGGTTTCACGATCCGATCTATCTTTCACTTTCCACGATTATTAGTTGATGCCTACTTTGGAAGGTATCGCATATCCTAGGTATCTCGATGTCGGACAAAGTGCCTTTCAATGGTTTGGAAGCCATTCCCAAGTCACCGATCATTGCAACAATGACTCACAAAAGAAATCGAGATAGACAAAAACCCTAACTACGGAGGAAAACTCTTAGGACTAACTTCAAAGTTCTAATGGAGAAGGCTCTCAAATTCTCCGAGGTAGTATGGTAGCCTTTGAAGCTATTTTAGCTTTGCTCCTCTATGGATTGGTGTTGTTTCCCAGCGTCCCAAATTTCGTTGATATCAACGCCATAAGGATCTTCGATTGGAAATCCGTTCCCACTCTGCTTGGTGACACGTCGTCTCTATTCATCATAGGAATCGTCGAGGAGATGGAACTATCGTGTGTTGTGTACCTATGTTTTTCAAATGGATTACCTCACTTGCCTAAATCTCCTATCTTCGCGAAAACAAAGGCAGTGGCATTGGTCAAGAAGGATCATGTCTCTTACAACGGCGATATCCATTGGTATACCTTGGCGAGACAATGAGATGGAAATCATTGAGGGAGAATTTGCCAGCGTACCTCTCATTGGTACAAAGGAGGAATCAACTACAACCCATTTCTAGCGGGCGTCGGCTCGGATCGCAAACTCTAGTAAACCTCTCGGATGTATAGCGGAGCTACTTCACCATGAAGGAGAGGATTCCCGGATTGAAAGCTAAGATGATCAAAGCTTGGCATCACATCCGAAGGAAAGAAAAAGGCAAAGAATTGTGTAGCCATGAAACCTACACTTCTTGGGTAAAGAAAAGCGAAGGAATTTGAATGCCTTACGCATGAGGATCCATGTTCTCGATCGCTTCCAAATCAACAAATTTTCCCGTCAAAGTGGGAAAATACCAAAACCTTGACCAAATAAGGTTTGAGAAAGAAGCTTTGGAAAACAAATTCGTTAAGACTAATCTTGAGAATGAAAACTCAAGAAGCAAGTCAAAGAGCATGAAAAGGCCTTTACTTCGGGATGAATGGCTCATGGAGAAAGATGAGAAGATCCGCGGAAGGATAACGCGATCCGAGATCGTCAAGGAAAGGAAAAGAAAGCTTGAGGAAATGACAATGATCCTTCTCCCAGCGAGTGGAAGAGAGTCATCAAGCTAAAAGCGAGAAAAGGCGAACTAAAAGCTCACTATGGGAAGGAAATGACTGCATCAAGCCTTTGGATCGCCATCTGACGAAGACGTTTAATTAGTTCAATTTAGTTTGTAATTTTATCATTTATTTTATCATTCGTGTGAGCAATGCTCCAACAAAAAAAAACAATTGTTGTAATCTTCCTTCATTAATCAATAAAATTCGTATTTTCCATTCAAATATTTGCCAGAAATATCTCTTTTAGCGTAAATTCTTTGGAAATCTTTCTTTACAATCATAATCATGCAGCATACTTTGCATATTAGTCTATTGTCTAGAGTCTGATACTTGAACAGTTTCATACTTGCACAGCTTGAACAACTTGAACAGTTTGCACAGATAGGAAAAGATCGTCAAACTGTCGCGTCTTAGAGTTTCTTGACCGCGTCCACAGCCAACTCGAACGTACGATACCAGATCAAAAAGAAGAAAAGTAATGGAAGGATTTGAACAAGAGAATGCTGAACTTCGTAGTACAGTAACTACACTACAAGAAGAAGTGGAAAGACTCACATCTCTGGTCAACTCATTGGCCACAACGCAAAGTCAACAAGCAACATCGAGCAGTCAAAATCAACCAGCAATTTCAGAGGATACTACTACTCCAGTTTCAAGCTGCGGCTAGTAGCTCACTCTTGATGCCGAGGCTATCCATGGGGCATGCCTTTTAACTTTAGCATCGAATTCGTAACCGACTTCTCAAACAACCTCTCTTGAAATACCTACTTTGCATCAAAACTGCATTTACTCCGACATGGAGTAACTCTTCCCAATAACAATGTCGGTTTCTCAAGATCATGACGAACTCGACTTACGTGGTGCACTACCATAGGCGAAGAAGTTCACCATACTCGGCGAACACGAATCCGTGGTTCAATGGAGAATCTCCGGGAACAACTCCTCAAAATGCGGTTTAAGATAAAAAGCGATTCGAGGAAAGAATTGTTTGGGAAGCGCCGAGGATACGTGCTTAGTTCCTCGCGTGGGATACCGCAAAATTCAAAGTCCATGACTTTGAAAAGTACAAAGGGAACTCCTGTCCACAAAGTCATCTCACGATGTATGCCAGGAAAATGTCCACATACAACGAAGATCACCAGTTGCTAATTCATTACTTCCAAGACAGTCTCACCGGTGCCGCACTAAAATGGTACATGGGTTTAGACAGCACGAATATCCACACATTCAACGACTTAGGTGAAGCCTTTGTCCAGCAATACAAGTTCAACTTGGATATGGCTCCTGATAGGGACCAACTTCGCTCCATGTCTCAAAGGAAGAGACATTCAAAGAATATCTTGCGATGGAGGAAATTGCTGCCCAAGTCAACCCACCATTGGAAGAGAAGGAGATGACTAAGGTATTCTTGAATACTCTAGGCTCATTCTACTATGAACGAATGATCGCTAGCGCTCCCGGAGACTTCACCGAAATGGTAAGCATGGGAATGCGATTAGAAGAGGTTGAACCGGACGCCTAACCGAAGCGAGGATCTTCTAGTGGAACAAAGAAGGTTGGAACCCGTTTTCCAAGGAAAAGGAACATGACATAGCAATGGTATCCAGGAAACAGCGCAAGAATGTCATTCAACAACGAAGGTAGCTGCCATAGCGCCGTCAACACAACTCAAACACGAATTGCTCGCAATTTCAACAAAATCAACAAACTCAGCGGCCTCGTCAGCAGGCTCAGCGGTTTAACAACCAAAGCCGTGCGCCTCGGGTCACTCGATTCGATCCAATCAATGGCGTACATAGAACTTTACCCAGCGCTAATAGAAAGAAATCTGATACAAACAAGGTTACCGCCTCCAGTTCCTGAAAAATTGCCGCGGTGGTACAAAACGGACGTATCTTGCCCTTTTCACCAAGGGGCACCAGGCCATGACCTTGAACATTGCATAGCATTAAAGGCAGAAGTACAGAGATTAGTGAAAGCTAATCTTCTTTCCTTCAGAAATACAAGCCCGAATGTGCAAGCCAATCCGCTTCCCAGTCATAGTGGACACTCAGTGAATCTGATGCTAAGAAATACAGACAGGTACCTTGTCACGGACGTAAACTTGATCAGAGGTGAGGGAACTTAGTACATCTTCATGATACATACAGTTCAATGAGTACCTTCACTAGGCACGATTATGCAGCTTGCCATATCTGCTCCAAAGATATTCAAGGATGTCCCACCATAAAAGCAGACATTCAGCGGTTGTTAGATATCGGTGATTTACAAATTTACAGAAATAGAGATGACCATGACGTAAATACATTAGGGCATTTTCCGCATGAGCTTTTAGTCTCAGATATCAACTCGGAAAATCCCGAAGTAAACGTTGTTATCCCCTGTTTCAACATACCCAAGCATGTGGAGATTGAATACAATGGTTCCAGCATTCCGACATCTCCTTTGGTGATTCGCTTACCCAGTCCTGTTCCATACAGTTCTACCAAAGCAATTCCTTACCAATACCATGCAACCCTGATAGAGGATGGGAAGGAGAAACCCATGCCTACACTTCCAGCTAATGTCAATATAACAGAAATCGGACGAGTAACACGAAGTGGACGAGTACACACTCCATCGCCACCAAGACCGCCTGCAGCTCCTGTTGTTAGACAGAACCTAGTTAACATGTCTTCCGAGAATCCCTCAACGATTCCCGTTGTTATCCCAGACACAAATGTTGGTCCTCCTGATAGAACCAACATCAACACAGACTTTGATGAAATAATAAAATTAATCAAGAAAAGCGAATACCGAGTCGTAGATCAACTGATGCAGACTCCTTCCAAGATTTCAATACTGTCTTTGCTCCTCAACTCCGAAGCTCACCGAGAAGCTTTAATGAGGGTACTAGACCAAGCCTATGTAGACCATGATGTGACTACGGACCAGTTTGGAGGTATTGTCGCCAACATAACAGCTTGCAATAATCTAAGCTTCAGCGACGAGGAACTTCCGGAAGAAGGAAAAGATCACAACTTGGCCCTCCACATCTCAATGATTTGTCAATCAGATTCCCTGTCCAATGTATTGGTAGATACAGGTTCATCTTTGAACGTAATGCCAAAAACGACACTCGCTCGTTTAGCTTACAAAGGAACGCCAATGAAGTTCAATGACATAATAGTAAGAGCTTTCGATGGGTCAAGGAAGTCAGTTATTGGGGAAGTTGATCTCCCGATGACAATTGGCCCGCACACTTTCCAAATTACTTTCCAAGTCATACCAGCTGCTTACAGTTGTCTACTAGGAAGACCTTGGATCCACGAGGCAGGAGCAGTAACTTCTACTCTCCATCAGAAATTAAAATTCACAGTAAATGGAAAGTTGGTAACCATCAGCGGTGAACAAGCTTTGCTTGTAAGCCATCTATCTAGTTTCTCTTTCATCACGGCTAATGACGTTGAAGGGACACATCTCCCAGAACATCCGTTAGAAGATGAATCTGCCAGCAAGAATAGATCATCTATCTCTTCATATAAAGAAGCGGCACAGATGGTGAAAGATGGCAATGCTGAAGGATGGGGACAGGTAATCAAACCTGTCAAAAACGAAACGAAAGCCGGACTCGGGTTCACACCCGTATTCTCCAAGGACAAACAAAAGGATGAAGCACTTTGTCCAATCAAAAGAGTATTCAACAGTGGGGGCTTCTTAAAACCTGTTCTCCAAGAAGTTAGCGTTGTAACCATTGAAGAGGATGAAGACGATCCCTCCGAATCTGAAGAGTGGAGCACTTATTTAAATAGCCCTGAATATGTGTCTCAAGAGGAATTGTACGTACCAACTGATTCAATTCGAAGACATGTCTCTGCAAAGTCATGAAAATCCACCTGTCTCTGCTGAAGTTTGGGATACCTTGGGAGAACCAAGTGGCAAATTTGACTACATGGTGAAATACACTGCACTAGAAAGCTCAAAAATCAGAATCGAAGATATCCAGCCTACTGGATGGGGTGATTCTTTTGAGTACCCTAGTCAATCAGAAGAGGAATACTCGTCTTCTCAGCCTAATCAGCAAATCGAGATCCCAAACGAAGATCTCTGCTTCAACACGCTTGTGGAATTCACTGAACCAGATCCTGGTTATCACTACATCAACATGATCACTGAAGATCAAGAATGCAACTCGGGATACGATCTAGAAAGTGTCGCCGACAACCAGTCTCTTCACTCGGAAGGCGAAGGTACACCCGATATTCAACACAAAGATCAACAGGAAGTACAAATGCTATATCTCATACTTCCCGATCTATTAATCAAGAAGATCGCTTTAGCAGCACAAAAGGCAAGGGCCATCGTCCAGAGTCTTCAAAGCCTGCTCAACCAACGACCAAAGTCTACTCAAGGGTTAAACCAAGCGGAAAATTACCTGATTATCTCGATATCCAAGGGGTTCGCCACTACCAGAAACCTGTTGAAGTTCGGACTAATGTTCATAGCTCTAAGTAGTTTATCTTTGCTTTTTGTTTTGAACTCTCGCTTCGCCCAAAGTGAAGAGATGTTTTATAGGGCTTAGCTTTTAAATAATTTCTCTTTGTCTTGCCCAAGATAAATGAGTTTTTATTTTAGGGCCCTGTTCATATTGTGAATCATAAATAAAATGCGTTGTTTTGATTCCACACTTTGTGTTTATTTTCATTTTACCCTTTTAAAATGATAATCCTAAAAACACGATAAAAAAAAATCAGTAAAAAAAAAAAATCTGCATACACTTTCACAATTTTTTTTTTTAATCAAACATAAATAAAAAATGCAGATTAACAGATGGACAAATCCATTGAAAGCAATAACTCTATGCTCTCTCCCAATATTGAAATCCCTTGTGAGTATTGAGGAAGAAGTTGAAGAAGAGATCCCGATGAAATTTCTAGGCTGCTAAGGCACGAGAAAGGATCATTCGACCTCATAAAGAACCTCTAAAGCGATCAATTTGGGTTAGGAAGATAGAAAAAGTAAATATCGAGACTTCACTCAGCGGCGGTGTCAAAGGCAAGCGATAAATCTTCTCAAAGAATATGTTGATGTGTTCGCTTGGTCCTACCGGGACATGCGAGTTAGATACCGACATCGTGGAGCATCATCTGCCGTTAAAACCAGAGTGTCCACCAATTAAACAAAAACTGAGAAGAGTTCACCCTGAAATGGCCGAGAAAATCAAAAAGGAAGTTCAAAAGCAGCTTGATGCTGGTTTCCTCGTCACTTCTGAATACCCTCAATGGCTAGCCAACATAGTACCTATCTCCGAGAAAGATGGAAAGGTCAGAATGTGTGTTGACTACCGGGACTTGAACAAAGCTAGTCCGAAAGACGATTTCCCACTACCGCATATCGACATGCTAGTGGATAGCACTGCAAAATTCAACGTCTTTTCCTTCATGGATGGTTTCTCTGGTTATAATCAGATCAGAATGGCTCCCGAAGATATGGAGAAGACATCCTTCATCACGCCATGGGGCACCTTTTGCTATAAAGTAATGTCGTTTGGATTAAAGAATGCAGGCGCAACTTACCAAAGGGCGATGACTACTCTCTTTCATGATATGATGCACAAAGAGATCGAAGTCTACGTAGACGACATGATAGCAAAGTCGACCGAAGAGACATATAGACTATCTCTTAAATTTGTTTCAACGACTAAGGAAATTTCAGCTTCGCCTGAATCTAACAAATGCACCTTTGGAGTAAGATCTGGAAAACTCCTAGGTTTCATCATCAGTCAAAGAGGAATTAAAGTTGACCCTGACAAAGTCAAGGCTATTAGAGAAATGCCTACACCACATACGGAAAAGCAAGTAAGAGGATTTCTTGGGCGATTGAATTACATCTCAGTTCATCTCTCGGATGATTGCTACACGTAGGCGATATTCAAGCTTCTCCGCAAAGATCAAAGGTTGTATGGACGGTGATTGCCAACAAGCATTTGTATCAAGGAATACTGTCGGAACCTGTCAATCTTGATCCCTCAGTTGAAGGAAGACCGCTAATCATGTACCTTACCGTATTAGAAGAGTCCATGGGCTGCGTTTATGTCTGATGAACGACTTTGTGGATTTTGTATCGCAAATGTGCGGATAGCAAGAGTCGCCACCGACTTTTATTTTATCAATTAAGGGAAGGTAAAAGTAGAAAAAGACCTTCGTTTAGATTACGAGTTGAGAGAATGGTTATGAAAAGGAAGGTATTAGCACCCCTTTCCATCCGTAGTTATCTACGGGCTCTTAGTTGCTCTAGATCACTTTTAAAATTGCTTTACGTGTGTTTGACAAAAATGTTTTGAAAAGGCATTTCGCTTTGACTTTGTAATGACTCATGTAGGAGTGTATACAAAGTGTTCGGAAATGTTTTGTTTTGAAAAGAGTTTGAAACTTGAAAAAGTGTGTGGTGTGAAAAGCATTTGGTAGGCGAGCAACTAAAGACTTATTACCCACTCGAATTGGTCGTTTTCGTGCTTCTACGTTCCTTTAGAATAGCGCTAGCCACCATTAGTTAGTAGGTAGCTCCATTCGTTGGATGTAAGCGGGACATTCGAAGGGACATCGGATGGTCATAGAAGGCAACTTGTAGGAAGTATCCTAGCACATTCGAAGGGACTATCATCATTTTTTCGTAGGCGACAATCGAGGGTCAAGATCATGTATTCGGAGGCGACATCGTGGGTCTTATGATCTTTGTATCGAAGGGACTATGATGATTTGTTAGGAAGGCGACGGTGCTAGGATACCTCTACGTTCGAGGGACATGACCATTTTTATTCGTAAAGGCAACAAGAGAAAATTACCCTAAGGGGTGCATGTGTGAAAGAAGTGTGTTGATTTCAGAATATGTTATCTTGAAATTAGTGGGCTATGTTCATTATTATCTTGCCATACACGCCTAGTTACTAGCGATTGATAGGGTGCGGAAAGTAAAATGTGGAATGTAAAGATACGGAAAGATAAATCCTACGCTATTACATGGCTTTGGGGCAGATACATAATTTAAAATGCGGAAAATAAAGACCTAATTTTAAACTATTACATCCCATATCAGATTACATTATTGAAAAATAAAATGAAAAGCGATAAAGCGTCTGAATTGGAAGAACACAGCAAACGAGAAATCGGAAAATATGATGAAATCGAAATAAGAAAAATGTTAGAAAAATGAAAATTTTAATTGGAAAAAATATGACATCTGGAAATAATATAAATATGCTAAAATAATTTTTGGGATTTTTTAGATGCAATTTAAAATTTAAAATGAATTAAAAGTGATTTAAATGCAAAATTATGAATAAAATAAATATGCATGCAAAATTATGATTTTTAATTTATTAAATTAAATAAAGATTTTCAGAAAACAATGCAAAAAGAATAAATATTTTTTGATGATTTTTCATGCAGAAATAAAATTATGAAAATAAACTAAAATAATATGCAAAATATTAAAATATAATAAAAAGATGGAAAAGTTTGTGAAAAGGAGAAAAACCAAATGGTCACAGGGAATCGAACCCAGGACCTTGCCTAAGCCACATGTCTTGCCAACCGAACCAAAGCGCTTCACTGTTCGGAAACCGGATCGAGTGGGAGAAAGACAAGTGTCGCTCCCTGATGCTCCAGGCCGCGCGCGAAGCTTCATCGTCTCCGATTCAAATATTTGAAGCTAGCGTCGGCCATTGTTCGACGCTAAGGTCCCTGGCAAAATCAAAAACGCAGCATACATAATATAAATGGCATCTAAGGCCATGGTTCGATTCCTTGAAGCATTCCGAACACATTGGTATAGGTCTTATAGTCCAATTTTTCCATTCAAGCAAAGCCCTAAATCGTGGTTACAAACCCTAGCTATGGCATATCGAGCTCCAGGCTATGGAAATGCAATCAAACAACCCAGAACGCTTGCAAACTTATCACTGATCATAAAAACAACAATGAAACATGTTAATAATGCATGAAAGGGAGAAATCGATTTTGAAAAAAGTATGAGCAAACCGATTTCGAATTTCTTGTTTCTGGATGGTTTTGAATGATGTAAAAGTGGATCGACTCTAAAGACCTCAAGGAGTGCAATGGAATCCTCAAAGCGATTGAAAGCAATTTGAGTAGGATTACCAATAGCTTGCTTGTCACGGTTTTTTTGAGCTTTGGAATAGGGTTTCTAAGGCAATTTTTTCCTTTTCTTTTGATAGGTATGCATCATGTATTTATATTGGATGGATTTGAGACAGTTTTTGGCAAGAATCAATCACCATTCAAAGCAAATCAAATTTGATTTTTGCATAAAATCAAATTTTCAAAACTTGATTAATTTCCAATCCAATCTTGCCATTTTGGTCAAATTTCGAAAATTGCTGGCATTTGTGGGTTACTTGAGTCTCAAGGAAAGAATAAAATCAATCTTGCAATTAATTTTTTATTTTATACTTTATTTTAGAATTTAATTTGTATTTAAATGAATAAATTCCAAATTAAATAGGAAAATAAAATAAAAATTCATGGCATTGGGCTTGGATATTCCTAATTGTATGAGGAATAAGTTTGGATGAAGAAAAAGCAAGCCCATTTGCAAAAAATTTGATTTTTAGAAGTATCTCTCTTTGTGCATTCTTTCAAAATTGCCCAACTTGTGAATGGTGTATCTTGCTCAATTTTCCACATTTTTGAGTGTTCTTGGACTTTTTGGAAAGCTCTAAGAGTCCTCTAACTAACTTTTTGGTCTCATCTCAATTGGAGTTACCATGCTCAATATATCTTCAAAACAAAAGTTGACTTTTGTTGACTTTGAAAATGACACAGTAATGTTTTGAGCTATACCTCTCAAATGAAGCATTTTTGGACATTCTTGTGAGACATGAAGTTGTAGAAATTGAATTTCCTTCAAAATGAGCTTTGGTGGGAAAATTTACGAGAAAGTATGAAAGTTATGATCGGTCAAAGTTCGAGTTGACTTTTCACCTAGAAACCCTAATTTAGAAAGTTTGACTTTTGAGCAATTCTTGAGTTTTCTTGATGAATCATGATCAACCCTTGATCAAATGATGAATGTAACTTCAAAATGAGGATGTTGACCAAAATTATGAAGTTTGGTATGTTGACCACAATTGACTTTTGTCCAATACTGTTGATTTTCAACCATCGAGCAATTATAGAAACTTGATCATGAAGCTTGAAACTTGACATGGAGAATCTTTGAAGCATATGAGGAGGCATGAAAACCATTGGAGCGTTGGAAATCCATCTTGACTGAGAGATACCAAACCCTAGTTTGGGTTGATTGTCTAAGAGAGTTTGTCGATCAACTCTTGAGAATCCTTGAGTAGGGATGTATGAAATCTCTTGAGTGGATGGAGGGCAAATTTTGGGGTATGACGCCCTGTTCAATCTTCTTGTCTGGAGGGTTAGATTGGCGCTTGTCTTCGTGACACAGGTGGAAGATGATTGAACACTCAATACACGAAAATTTGCACTCGCGGTTGATGATGATTCGGGAATGGGCTCCGGATGCCATTTGGAGAAGGCGGGGAATGAGCCGTCGTTAGACTCGAGATTATTGAGGATCATTGGGAAGTAAGCGTGCGCTGGAAGCTCTGTAGGCGTTTACGGAAAGGAAAGGAGATGGGCTTAAGATGCCATCCGGAGGGTCGTCACGTTAGACTTCGTGTTCATTTTGAATGAAGTTATTGGTTTGTATTGATTTTTAACCATATATGCAGCATTCTGAAAGTGAAGAAATGTTGACAAGTAGTCGGAGATGGGCTTAAGATGCCATCCAAGGCAAGCGGTCGTCGCTAGACTACGTAGTCATGGTTGATAATAATCGAGAATAACTCTTGTCTTGATTACTCACGAGGAAATGATAGTTGGCAAGAATGTGGATAGCTTCCTGTTGTGCATCGGTGTTGATCCATTGCACATTATCGGAGGATAACGAGGCGATCTTCGGATAGTTTTCCGTCGATTCGAGGGCTTAATCACGGACCCGATCGTCGGAGGACAACCAAGGGCGGTCTTTTAGATAGTTTTCCCGTCGATTCGGGGCTTAATCCTGGACCCGTTTACGTCAGGAGTGACTGTTACCTATTTTGGAGAAAACAAGAGAAACTTTGATAAAATATTCGTTAGTTTTATGCAAAGTATGATGCATGACGATGTATGAAAGACATATGTGTGAACTATGGCTTTATGAGAAATGTATGAATGATAAGTGTTGTGATATTTCAAAACATATCCATCTTGAAGAAGATCACGGATGTTACATTTGAAGATTCGACGACTTACCTTGGGGAATTGGTGGGTGAGAACCCGGCCTCAGTTGTAGATAAATCTTGTGGGAGGTTGGGAGAGCGCTCTTGGGGATTTACGAGTGTAGATCTCGCTGGAGTGCAATTGGTAGTTGCCGGGAGACCGAGCCGGGAGAGTCAGGATCCCGTTGTAATCCTTGGCTGGGGGATGAGGATGTAGTTTCCTCCGATGCATTATCTGACCAAGTTTCAAGTCGGATCTCTGGGGGGAAGAGAGGGAGGGATGTCCTTGGGGATAAATACCTTATTTGGAGATGAGGTGTTTACTGCTTGGAGATCGATGTAACATTGCTTGGTTGAGTGGAATTGCTGCTCGTGGATTCCCTTTTGCTCTGCTTGGGGAAGTTGTGTTGGTGACTTTTGTCGTCATCTCAATTCTTGGAGCCTGTAGTAAGTACTTTTGTATGTTCACTTTTCATATGTTTGCGATTAGATTCTTATTGTCAAGTGCGTATAATCATTCAAAGCAAACGTTGGACTTATTGCAAACGACGACGGTGAAAATTGCAAAGAGAAAGAACTTGCATTTATTTGAAATGTGGCGTATGGCCAAGTAGTTTTATACACAAGAAAAGGTAAAAAGCTATGCGGAAGCAATCTCGTTAAGTTCCAACTATGCTAGTACTCATATATTTCAACTATCTCATCTCCTTGCTGTCAGTAGAAAGTGAGTGAATTGGTCTTAGCCATTTGAATCTTGAATCGATAGTAGGTGATCTGGAAGAGACATAGTCGTGCGCTTGAATCCTAACTTTTCCTAGACCGCCCTTCGGGTTTCGGTCTCTGGGATACCCTTTTTGCCCAAGCCTTTTCGGGGTTTTCGACTTGCTGTACATGTTTTGTATATATCCTTAACTTTTGCCCGAACCCTTTTGGTTCGCAGGGATGCCTATTTTTGCCTAGGTCGATCGACCTAGCGGGTCTCTTCATGCGTAGTATTTTTGACTATGTCGCGTTCACGGGGTGTGGGAAGTCTTCACCATCCATGGTGCTAAGTATCATAGCTCCGCCGAGAAAATCTTGTCTTGACTACAAATGGTCCCTCATGGGTGGGAGTCCATTTGCCCACAGGATCACCTTGTGGAAGAATGATCGCTTGACTACTAGGTCACCGACTTGGTAGACTCGGTGCTTGACCTTCTTGTTAAATGCTCTGATCATTCGCTTCTGATAGATCTGTCCATGGCAAATGGATGCGAGTCGTTTCTCATCAATTAAATTAATCTGGTCAAGGCGATGCGGACCCAATCGTCTTCGCCTAACTCGCCTCTGGAGGACTACGGTTGAGGGTCCGAACCTCGATGGGTAAGGCGGCTTCCATACCATATCTGAGAGAAGGGGTTGCCCACATGGATTCTTTGTAGTGAGATAACCATGAAGAGCAAATGGTAACATCTCATGCCAATCCTTGTAAGTCACTGTCATCTTCTGTATGATCTTCTTAATGTTTTTGTTGGCGGCTTCCACTGCGCCATTCATTTTAGGCCGATACGGAGAAGAGTTGTGATGCTTGATCTTGAACTGCGTGCAGAGTTCGGTGATCATCTTGTTGTTGAGATTGGAACCGTTATACGTGATAATCCGGAGTGCCATACCGGAGATAAGGTTATGCTTGATGAATCGAGCCACACATTCTTGGTAATAGATGCAAGCGAGGTGCTACTTGGTAAAGTAATCGATTGCCACAAGGATGAAGCGATGTCCGATTGGTGGGCTTGATTTCCCCAATCATGTCAATGCCCACATTGCAAAGGCCAAGGAGAAGTTAAAACATTGAGTCTGGAGTGCGTGCACTTTATCTGCATAAATCGGCATTTGTGACAAGATCGAGCATAAGCGGTGACAATCGACTTCCATGGTGGACCAATAGTAACTGTTCTCAAAATCTTCTTAAGCCATTGTATGTCCTTTGGAGTGGGTACCAAATGCTCCTTCGTGTAACTCTTCCATGATACGCATTCTTTGTTTATGGTCTACACAGTGAGTAAGCACAAGTCGTGGTTTGTATAGGATGCCGTTGCTAAGGAAGAATTTGGATGCAAATCTTCTCATGAACTTCTTATCATTAACCGATGCCCCTGCGGGATATTCCTGAGCTCAAGATACCTCTTCACGTCGTAGTACCAAGGTTTCTCTTCTGTCAAGCTCATAACAATCTGTTGGTTATCAAACTTCTCAATGATGACACAGGGAGCCTCGTTGTCCCATCTAAACATAGATGACATAGTAGCCAATCGTCCATTGATTCTCTTCTCGTGGAATATGATGGAAAGTAATCTCTTGAGTAGGGGATCAAACTCGAACATGCTCTTGATATGGAATGAGATTCGGATGCCGTATCCACTCGCTGTCGGTGATCACTAAAGGAGTCTCCATACACTTGTAAGAACTTGATTCTTAAGTCAATAGCGACTTTGATACCCATGATGCGCTTCGTATTCGGCCATGTTGTTAGTGCTGTGAAACATAATCTGGCGGTGAAAGGTATGTCCCCAGGGGATGTAATGATGGCGCCATGCCAAAGTGCGTTTGAGGCTCCATCAAAGACCATGGTCCATCGGGATCCTTGTTCGAGTCCTTAAATGCGGGCTGGTTTTCTGTCATTGACTAGTAAAACATCTTCATCGGAATTCGCTGCATAGGCGATCATCTACGGCTTGATGAGCCAAATGATCGGCTACCACTTCCTTTGATGATCGAGAAGTGTCTTGGATGTCATATTCGGTCAAGATCATTTGCCATCTTGCTATTCTTCGGAGAGCTGGTTTCTCAAATATGTATTTTATCGGATCCATCTTGAAATTAACAAGGTAGTGTGAGTCAACATATCTTGTCTTAGTCGTGAGCAGCCAAAGCGTTGCAAGTTTTCTCGGTGTGGTATATTGTTTCACGGTCGGTAAACTTTTGCTAAGGTAGTATATTGCATGCTCTTTTCGACCGGACTCATCATGTTGCCCCAAGTTCACACTATCAAGTACATGATAAAAGGTCTTCCTTTGGGTGGCATCGAGGATATGAGGGGTAGATACTCCTTGATTTTGTCAAAAGCGATCGGCAATCGTTCCATTCCACTACTTGATCTTTCTTTAGTAACTTGAAGATTGGCTCGAAGTAGCGATTAAGTGTGCAATGAATCGGCAATGTAGTTTAGTCGGCCCAGAAACCTCGACCTCTTTCTCGGTGCGGTATCTCTTGAATAGCTCTAACCTTGGTGGGGTCAACCTCAATACCTTTTCCACGACAACAAACCCTAAGAGTTTTCGGATCGACTCTAAAGGTGCACTTGTTAGGATTAAGCCTCAACTGTACTTCTTCAACCTATCAAACAATTTACGCAAATGATCAAGATGTTCTTCTTGATGCGTGATCGAGCTATCATGTAAATCGGCGTAGACCTCTATCTCGTGATGAATCATGTCATGAAATAATGTTACCATAGCGGCGATAAGTGGCGCCGCGTTCTTCATCCGAGCGGCATAACCTTGTAGTAGAAAGTGCCCCTGTGTAGCAGTAGTCTTCTCCATGTCTTGAGGAGCCATTTTGATCTGATTGTAACCAAAGAAACCATCCATGAAGGAGAAAACCTTATGCTGAGCGGTGTTGTCAACCAGAACATCAATGTGAGGAAGTGGGAAATCGTCTTTCGGGCTTGCTTTGTTCAGATCTCTGTAATCCACACACATTCGTACTTTACCATCCTTCTTAGGTACAGGCACCACGTTTGCAACCTTTGGGGATAAGAGGTGTGACTAAGAAACTGCGTTGAACGCTTCATAACTTCGGCTTTGATTTTCTCTGACATTTCGGGACGCATGCGACGAACCTTCTGTTTTACTGGGAGAAAACCTTCTTTTATCGGCAATCGGTGTACCACAATATCAATGTCTAAACCCGGCATGTCCTCGTACGACCAAGCAAAAACCTCAATATAGTCTCGTAGCATCTGAATCAACCTTTCTTTGACACTGTCCTCAAGACCCGCTCCTACCTTGATCTCTTTTTGGTCTTCATCAGTACCCAAATTCACAACCTCAACCTGCTCTTCGTGTGGCTGTATAACTCGCTCTTCTTGCTGTAGCAATCTGGCAAATTCTCCTGGCACTTCATAATCTTCCTCACTTTCGTCTTGGCTTGGTAGATCGGATTATCGAAGTCATATTTAGCACTAACATAGCATTACTAACGAGATTCGGAGTGATTCGATGTATCACGTGGGTGTGTGTAAGAACACATAGCTTTTGAAGGGGTGATAAAGTAAAGAAAACAACAATTGAATGCAAAGTCCAACGATCTTATTGAATGAAAATACGCAAGCGACGGATAATAACCCTACGCAAGCGAGCCATGATGCCGGGCAAGGCACTAGGCTTTCAAATTTTATTGTTCAAAACATAAAAAATACGAAAAGCAAAACAAAACAAAAGCAATTACTCGACTAAAGGAGATTGGTATAGCGTCTTGATCTTCAATTCTTGAGCTGTTATGCAGGTTGGGAAGATCAATTCTTGATGTCGAAGTTGTTGTTGTCGTCCTCTATAGCATGGATTCCACTCTGGCGATGCGGAAAGGAAGTTGGCCGACACGTTCGCGTATCATCTTGACCCTTGATGGTGAAGCCTAAACCGTCTTGTCAAATTTGAGCGGAAGGTCGGGAGTTGTCCCAAATAGTATTCTTTCCTTCTTCATGACTTGAGCATCTTTCGGTGAGGCCATCCTAGGCGGAACTTGTGTAACCGGGAGTGAGAGTCAGAGGCATGACTCGGGTATTGTTTCAAAAGCTTGAGGGAGTCTCGAAGAATTTGCCTTCCATCTCAAGATAGCGGACATTGCGGATAGTGACCATATACTCTTCTTCACCACATATTGTGACAACCTTCCCTTTCACGGGTACTTGACACGATGTAAGGTAGAGTATGGCCTGCCCATGTATCCAGGCGTCCAGTAGGCAGAATAAGTGGGCGGATATCCATGACAAAGAAAGTAGAATCAAAAGTCGGGAACCGACTTTATGATGAGCTCTCAAGCAGCATCGCTTAGAACCATCAAAAGCCCTCACAATAATGTCACTGGGTCTCAGAACCAACCCTTCGACATCAAGCCGATCAAAAGCAGTCTTTGGAAGGATATTCAGAGCAGAACCGGTATCCACCAAAACATGAGATAAGGTAGTACCCTTGCATTCAACAGAGATGTGCAAGGCTTTGTTGTGTTTCTTTCCGGCAGGAGTTAAATCAGCATCAGAGAAGCCTAGGCCGTTGTTGGCAGCCAAGCTAGCAATACAAACTTCAAATTGATCGGTAGTAGTATCTTGCGGCACATGAGCATTCTTCAGAAACTTCACCAAGGCGTTAGCATGAGCCTCGAGCACAAGAGCAGAGCAAGCATGGAGATCTTGGACGTCATCCCAATTGTTCCACAACATTGTAGTCACTCTTCTTGATAATCTTGAATTTCCTCCATTTCTTGTTTGGAGGTGTCTTGATAACTTCCTTTGGTACTTACGGTTGAGCGGGATGAGTCCTTTGGTTCTTTCCCTCTAGCTTGGGGAATGGATTGAATAGGGGAATCGGTTGAGTCACAGTGTCTTTTGGAGGAGATATCGGAGAATACTCTTCGGTTACGGTCACCTTACTCGATCGGTGATATTGCCAATGTCGGGAATGGTAGCTTTTGTAAGATCTTCAATGGTTAGAGGTCTTGCTTGGCCCATGATAGTAAACATCGGATCCATAATTCCAAGGATAGCCTTGTCGGAGGAATATGGGCGGTGCAGGAGAAGTGATAATGAGAGGTGCCACTCTAGGCACGGGATCATGAGGAAATCCTTATCGTGTTAACATCAGCATAGTCTTCCAGGAAATCGTCACCCCATCCGGTCGCCTTAACATCTTCAATGGGAATCTTGTAGCTTTCAGGAACAGTGTACTTCACCATGTAATCATACTTTCCACTTGGCTGCCCCAAGGTGTCCCACACAGATGGTACAGTTTCGTTCGCATTGTCAATCTTCAACTTAGACATTTCTTCACACAGCTTCTTCACAGGTGGTTTCAGAAATAGTATCTCACGGTTATTCATCATGCACTGAACACGTCTTCTCAACCAAGGGCAACCATCAGGCGCAGACGGGCACCAACGACAATCCTCTGGGCATCCTGGATTGACACCGGCTTGCAGCAAGTTCCTCTTAACAGTCATCAGAGGGATGGTCAAGTCCTCTATGTTGAAAATGTAAGTATCGTCACCAACAACATTGGAACTCTTGTCATGGTTAGGCATAGGCGCATTGATCACATTCGGAGTCTCAACAGGAGGGTCAAACTCAATCTGCTTAGCTTCAATCATATCTTGAATCTTGTTCTTCAGAGCCCAACAATCACCAGTGTTATGTCTAGGGCTATTGGAATGGTAAGCACACTTAGCATTAGGATTGTATCTCGGAGAGGAAGTGTTGACATTCTGAGGAGGATCCCTCAAGGTAATCAACTCTGCATTCAACATGTGTTGCAAGGCTTGCGACAATGGCATGTTGATCTTCGTAAACTGTCTTTGTGGCGCTCAGCTCTGCGCATTGTCTCGCGAGTTGGGCTGATGTAGGATTGGAGATCTGGCCCCACAGTTGAGCAGTCGGTCTTGGCTCGGCTTTTCGACCATACACAACATTAGCTTCTTTCTTACCACCAAAGATCTCTTGCGACATTTGAAGATGTCTCTACGAATCTTCCACTTTTGATACCGCTTCGATCGCTCGTCAATATCATTTCGGTGAATCCGGTGAAGAGTTTCAATCGGATGATTGAAGAATGGGCCTGTTAGTGTCCCCATAAACATATCAACCAACTCCCTATTGGACAAGGGTGGTTGAACTCTGCCTGCTAAATCTCTCCATTTCTGAGCATACTCTTTGAACTTCTCATCACGACCCATAGACATGTTTTGTAGTTGCATGCGAGTGGGTGTCAATTCAACATTGTACTCATCTTGTCATAAAGCATCACCAAGTCACTCCAAGTACGGATACAGTCATTCTCTAGCTGATAATACCACTCCAACTGAGTTCCGGACAAGCTCTCTTGGAAATAGTGCATCCACAACTTTCTATCATCCGTGTGGGGATTGATCTTCTGAACATAGGACTTCAAATGCAGCTTAGGGCAAGACATGCCATCATACTTAGAAAAAGTAGGAACTTTGAACTTGGGAGGAATCACAACACGAGCACAAGACTCAGATATCAAAATTCAACCGGACATCTTGAGTTTTCCACAGCATTCAGACGGTCTTCAAGTTGCTTGTACTTGTTATCCTCATCAGAGTATTGGTCATCATCATAGCTCTTCTTAGACTCATGCTGGCTGCCTTCGTCATCACCCTTGTTACTTTGCTCATCTTCCTTCTTGAAACTTCCTTGAGAGCTCTATTATTGACCCTCTTAGGACCACCTTTGTAGCGTCGCCCATGTTGAGAGACCAACAACCTTCTTCTTTCATTGATGAGCTTCTTGGATCTTCTTGGCCTTGGACCAAGTGGTGAACATCTCTTTGGCCCAGGCATTTTGAGCTTGGAGATCTTTGTGATGTTCAAGAGCCATTTACTAAAATAAATAGCGAGAAAATGAGAAAACCAATCTCAATGTGCTGTGATGCAATGTTATGCTATGCTATCGATGTTTATCGGATGCAATGCAATGTTTTCAAGGACCTTAGAGATTTAAATTTGTTAAACAAGCAAAACAAACATTTATTAGCACTCTTTTTATTATTCTTTTTCTTTTTAAGTACAAGAGATAGTTCAAAACAAGAAAAGCATAAAAAATCCTAAAGCTCTAAGTCTCCCACGGGCGCTTCCTCTTGGTGTCGAGGTAGGTGTTGATGCTTCGCTCCCCATGAAGTAGCTTGGTCAACTCTAGCACTTTCTTCTCACTTGCATAGCACTGAGCTTCAAAGGTATCCCTCTCTTCTTTAAGCTGAATCCATGATCTCTTCAAGTCTTCAAAATCAGTAGGCATGTCCGGATGGAGAAGCGATATAAGTCGTCACCTATAGCAGGTTCCATAATTCTTGGTAGAGCAGGCGTGAATGGCATCATGAGGTTTTGAGCTCGAGCTCGCACCCATTTGAGGTAAGGTTCCCAAGGAATGGGATTTTGGTGCCCCAAAGTCTTGGTATCGATCTTCTTTACCATGCCCCAGCGTGTATAAACCTTAATCGGTGATGCGGAGATCATGGTTGTAGTCGAACACAATGTCTTGGAGAAGCATATCATGTGGACCATCTTTTCGAGCAAAACCAAACTGACGTAGAGCTAAAGAAGGGTTGTAAGTAATGCCTCCCTTATACCAAGTAGAGGTACATTAGGAAATTCTCCTGGCGCTCAATGAATGTGAAGTCCTTTTGAGAGAAAAGATTCCAGCGAATATCTGAATGAGAGAGTGACATCAATCTTTGAGACCATCTCAACCTTTGTTCGTTCTTCAAAGCGGGAGGAAGGTGCGAAATAAACCACACAGAAATAGCGGTATACAACACATGAGAGTTCCTTGCCTCTTAGTAATGCAGTGTGGAGAGAATGTAGGATGTCTCCAAGTATGGTAGGCACAGGATTGCGGGTAAGGAACAACTTGATGGCATTGATATCTATGAATTGATCCGAGTTAGGAAATAGAACCAAACCATAAATTAGTAAGGCCACAATGTTTTCAAATGCATGGAAACTCATAAATTTGAGGAATTCTCGGGCTTTCTTAATTAGAAACTTGGAAAGTAAACCCTTAACTCCGCTTCTTGTTTCCCAATTGGCTTCAACATCTGAACGCTTAAGATGTAAGGCTGATGCGATGTCTTCATACCTAGGAACCTTTTCTAAACCGGTGAATGGCATTTGATCAAGAATAGGTATCCCAGTAGCTTAGAGAACTCTTCCAGGTAGGAACCAAGCGATAATCGGAAATGTAAAGCAATGGTGTTTCGGATCAAAGCTGGAATAGGACATGCATCATATCTTCTTCAAAACAGGAGATAACCAAATCAAGTAGATAACCATGTCTTTTGATGGGCCGAGCATGGTCGGGAATTTACGAAACCAATTCTTTGGTGAGAAGGTATACTCATGAAGTTGATTCGGATAGTCTTTCTAGAAGCCATAATTCCTATAAAGCGAGCAAAGATAAATCCTAGGTCCTTGAAATAGTTAGAAATGATATGCAATGCGGATGATGTCATGATGTCATGTTTAGCACACACAAACAATTCACACAATGAGCCTAGGTTTAAGGCTTGCATGAGGCATAGGTGATTACCCACCAAAAGTTTGAGTTGGTTCATCTGTCCTATAATAGTAAGCGGGTTCTAGGAATCTCATATCATAGATCTTTCTCGTGGCGTTTATTTCAATCTGACGGCCAAGTGGTCGATCGAAAATATCCCAAAGTCGATCTCAATGGCGTAGCATCGGTATCAACCAACCTTAGTCGCACCAAAGCCTATCTCACTACCTTCTAATGGCCAAGATGGGTCAATTAAGGTTCTAAAAGTTTAGTTAGCGCTTGATGACACCACGCAGAAGCCAAATACTATCTTCAACTTGGGAATGAAGAGTATCGGGACAACCAAAGTGTCACGCTAACGTAGCCATCATGTTGACCGTTTAGTTATCGTCTAGCGGTCGCGATGATCTAATGCTACTTACCTAAAGGAAACCGGATCCGGTGTAGGATCCCCCAACAATATAATACCCAAGCAACCCTTAAAGATAAAGAATACAAGTCAAACAAAAAGCAATAAAAGTTATCTAGAAATCCCTAAGGTAATTCTCTCTTTTAAGGGTGGTCCCACAAAGTCGCGATTACATGTCACGGTGAGACTTTGTGGATTTTATGTATAAATGTGCGGATAGCAAGAGTCGCCACCGACTTTTATTTTATCAATTAAGGAAGGTAAAAGTACAGAAAAAGAACTTCATTTAGATTACGAGTTCGGAGAATGGTTATGAAAAGGGAAGGTATTAGCACCCCTTTCCATCCGTAGTTATCTACGGGCTCTTAGTTGCTCTAGATCACTTTTAAAATTGCTTTCTGTGTGTTTGACAAAAATGTTTTGAAAAAGGCATTTCGCTTTGACTTTGTAATGACTCATGTAGGAGTGTATACAAAGTGTTGGAAATGTTTTGTTTTGAAAAGAGTTTGAACTTGAAAAAGTGTGTGGTGTGAAAAGCATTTGGTAGAGCGAGCAACTAAAAGACTTATTACCCACTCAGAATTGGTCGTTTTCGTGCTTCTACGTTCCTTTAGAATAGCGCTAGCCTTACCATTAGTTAGTAGGTAGCTCCATTCGTTGGATGTAAGCGGGACATTCGAAGGGACATCGGATGGTCATAGAAGGCAACTTGTAGGAAGTATCCTAGCACATTCGAAGGGACTATCATCATTTTTTCGTAGGCGACAATCGAGGGTCAAGATCATGTATTCGGAGGCGACATCGTGGGTCTTATGATCTTTGTATCGAAGGGACTATGATGATTTGTTTGGAAGGCGACGGTGCTAGGATACCTCTACGTTCGAGGGACATGACCATTTTTATTCGTAAAGGCAACGAGAGAAAATTACCCTAAGGGGTGCATGTGTGAAAGAAGTGTGTTGATTTCAGAATATGTTATCTTGAAATTAGTGGGCTATGTTCATTATTATCTTGCCATACACGCCTAGTTACTAGCGATTGATAGGGTGCGGAAAGTAAAATGCGGAATGTAAAGATACGGAAAGATAAATCCTACGCTATTACATGGCTTTGGGGCAGATACATAATTTAAAATGCGGAAAATAAAGACCTAATTTTAAACTATTACATCCCATATCTGATTACATTATTGAAAAATAAAATGAAAAGATAAAGAAGCGTCGAATTGGAAGAACACAGTGAAACGAGCGAGAAATCGGAAAATATGATGAAATCGAAATAAGAAAAATGTTAGAAAAATGACAATTTTAATTGGAAAAAATATGACATCTTGGAAATAATATAAATATGCTAAAATAATTTTTGGGATTTTTAGATGCAATTTGATAATTTAAAATGAATTAAGAGTGATTGAAATGCAAAATTATGAATAAAAATAAATATGCATGCAAAATTATGTTTTTTAATTTATTAAATTAAATAAAGATTTTCAAAAAACAATGCAAAAAGAATAAATATTTTTTGATGATTTTTCATGCAGAAATAAAATTATGAAAATAAACTAAAATAATATGCAAAATATTAAAATATAATAAAAAGATGGAAAAGTTTGTGAAAAGGAGAAAAACCAAATGGTCACAGGAGAATCGAACCCGGGACCTTGCCTCTAAGCCACATGTCTTGCCAACCGAACCAAAGCGCTTCCTTTGTTGGAAGCCGGATCAGTGGGAGAAAGACAAGTGTCGCTCCACGATGCTCGGCAGCTTCATCGTCCCCGATTCAAATATTTGAAGCTAGCGTCGGCCATTGTTCGACGCTAAGGTCCCTGGCAAAATCAAAAACGCAGCATACATAATATAAATGACATCTAAGGCCATGGTTCGATTCCTTGAAGCATTCGAACACATTGGTATAGGTCTTATAGTCCAATTTTCCATTCAAGCAAAGCCCTAAATCGTGGTTACAAACCTAGCTATGGCATATCGAGCTCCAGGCTATGGAAATGCAATCAAACAACCCAGAACGCTTGCAAACTTATCACTGATCATAAAAACAACAATGAAACATGTTAATAATGCATGAAAGGGAGAAATCGATTTTGAAAAAAGTATGAGCAAACCGATTTGAATTTCTTGTTTCGGATGGTTTTGAATGATGTAAATGCGGATCGACTCTAAAGACCTCAAGGAGTGCAATGGAATCCTCAAAAGCGATTGAAAATTTGGAAGTAGGATTACCAATAGCTTGCTTGTCACGGTTTTTGAGCTTTGGAATAGGGTTTCTAAGGCAATTTTTCCTTTTCTTTTGATAGGTATGCATCATGTATTTATATTGGATGGATTTGGGCAGTTTTTGGCAAGAATCAATCACCATTCAAAGCAAATCAAATTTGATTTTGCATAAAATCAAATTTTCAAAACTTGATTAATTTCAATCCAATCTTGCCATTTTCGTCAAATTTCGAAAATTGCTTGGCATTTAATGGGTTACTTGAGTCTCAAGGAAAGAATAAAATCAATCTTGCAATTAATTTTTATTTTATACTTTATTTTAGAATTTAATTTGTATTTAAATGAATAAATTCCAAATTAAATAGGAAAATAAAATAAAAATTCATGGCATTGGGCTTGGATATTCCTAATTGTATGAGGAATAAGTTTGGATGAAGAAAAAGCAAGCCCATTTGCAAAAATTTGATTTTAAAGTATCTCTCTTTGTGCATTCTTTCAAAATTGCCCAACTTGTGAATGGTGTATCTTGCTCAATTTTCCACATTTTGAGTGTTCTTGGACTTTTGGAAAGCTCTAAGAGTCCTCTAACTAACTTTTTGGTCTCATCTCAATTGGAGTTACCATGCTCAATATATCTTCAAAACAAAAAGTTGACTTTTTGTTGACTTTGAAAATGACCTGTAATGTTTTGAGCTATACCTCTCAAATGAAGCATTTGTTGGACATTCTTGTGAGACATGAAGTTGTAGAGAATTGAATTTCCTTCAAAATGAGCTTTGGTGGGAAAATTTCTGAGAAAGTATGAGAAAGTTATGATCAGTCAAATTTCAGTTGACTTTTCACCTAGAAACCCTAATTTAGAAAGTTTGACTTTTGAGCAATTCTTGAGTTTTCTTGATGAATCATGATCAAACCTTGATCAAATGATGAATGTAAATTCAAAATGAGGATGTTGACCAAAATTATGAAGTCATTGTATGTTGACCACAATTGACTTTTGTCAATCTGTGATTTTCAACCATCGAGCAATTATGCGAAAACTTGATCTGTGAAGCTTGAAACTTGACATGGAGAATCTTTGAAGCATATGAGGAGGCATGAAAACCATTGGAGATGTTGGAAATCCATCTTGACCTGAGAGATACCAAACCCTAGTTTGGGTTGATTGTCTAAGAGAGAGTTTGTCTGATCAACTCTTGAGGAATCCTTGAGTAGGGATGTATGAAATCTCTTGAGTGGATGGAGGGCAAATTTTGGGGTATGACATGCGTACTTGGACAGCAAGATGACACCGGTAAGAAGGAGCATGCCATTTACTACTTGAGTAAAAAGTTCACGGTTGTGAAACTCGTTACTCCATGCTCGAGAAAACATGCTGCGCTTTGGTGTGGGCTTCAAAACGTCTCCGCCAATACATGATTAATCACACGACTTGGTTAATCTCCAAAATGGATCCGATCAAGTACGTCTTTGAAAAGCCTGCCTTAACAGGGAGAATCGCTCGATGGCAAATGCTGCTATCCGAATATGACATCGATCCGTGCTCAGCGGTCAAAGGAAGCATTCTCGCTAATCACTTGGCTTATCAGCCGCTCAACGAATACCAATCTCTCAAATTTGACTTCCCAGACGAGGATGTTATGTACTTAAAGATGAAAGATTGCGACGAACCGCTAGCCGGAGAAGGCCCGGATCCGAATCTAGATGGAGTTTAGTCTTTGATGGGCGATTAACGTTTTGGCAATGGAATTGGGCGATCATCATCACTCCAGGGTTCTCATATCCGTTTTCCGCGATTGCTATTTGATTGCACCAACAACATAGCGAGTCTGAAGCATGCATCATGGGTATCGAAGAAGCCATCGACTTGAGGATTAAGATCCTTGACATATATGGAGACTCAGCCCTAGTGATCAATCAAATCAAAGACAAGTATGAGACTCATCATCTTGGTTTGATTCCCTACAGGGATTATGCGAGGCATTGACTTTCTTCAACAAAGTGGAACTGCATCATATCCCTCGAGATCAAAATCGAATGGCAGATGCCTTGGCTACTCTATCTTCCATGTTCAAAGTCAACGATTAGAATGATATGCCCAGGATTCGCATCAGACGCCTTGAAAGACCTGCATATGTATTTGCAGACGGTCTTGACGATAAACCGTGGTTCCACGACATCAAACGTTTCCTTCAAACACGAGAGTACCCACTCGGGGCATCGTACAAAGATAAGAAAACTCTGAGGAGACTTTCTAGGAATTTCTTCCTGAACGAAGGTGTGCTATACAAAAGAAACTTTGATATGGTTCTGCTCAGATGCGTCGACAGACAAGAAGCAGACACGATCATCCATGAAGTGCATGAAGGGTCCTTTGGAACTCATTCAAACGGACATGCAATGTCTAGGAAAATCTTGAGAGCAGGATACTATTGGATAACGATGGAATCTGATTGCTGTAAACACGTCAAAAGATGTCACAAGTGCAGATCTACGCAGATAAGATCCATGTGCCTCCAACTCTACTCAACGTTCTCTCCTCTCCGTGGCCTTTCTCCATGTGGGGCATTGATATGATAGGAATGATTGAACCAAAAGCGTCCAACGGACATCGCTTCATTCTAGTAGCCATTGACTACTTCACCAAATGGGTCGAAGCAGCATCTTACGCTAATGTTACAAGACAAGTGGTTGTGAGGTTCATCAAGAACAACCTCATTTGAATCTGAATTCCAAGCAAGATCATTACGGACAATGGATCGAACTTGAACAACAAAATGATGAAAGAACTGTGTGAGAATTCAAGATTGAGCATCATAACTCATCTCCTTACCGGCCAAGGATGAATGGCATCGTTGAAGCTGCCAACAAGAACATCAAAAAGATCGTCCAGAAAATGGTCATCACTTACAAGGCGGCGCAATCTGCCATTTGCTCTGCGGGTATCGTGCTTGATGCATGCGTCAACGAGGGCAACTCCTTTTTCTCTAGTATACGGCATGGAAACAGTGCTCCCCGTAGAAGTTGAGATCCCATCAATGAGAGTTCTCATGGAAACTAAGCTATCTGAGGCGAATGGTGTCAAAGATCGACCAAGCGAACTTAATCGAAGAAAAGCGCGACCGCTCGTGTCATGGACAAGCTGTATCAAAGAAGAATGAAAGCTTTCGACAAAAGGTCCGACCTCGTGAATTCCTAGAAGGCGACCTCGTGCTTAAAAGATTTTATCTTTTCAACGATTCTAGGGCAAATGGACTCCTAATTCGAAGGCCCATACATCGTCAAAAGAAGCTTTTCTGGCGGTGCTATGACTCTCACAACCATGGACGGTGATGAACTCCCGCATCCTGTGAGCTTGATCAAAAATACTTTGTCTAAAAAAAAACAAAAGAATAGCTCGGTAAGTTGAAAACCCGAAAAGGGCGGCTTAGGCAAAAAAGAGCGTCTCGGTGGACTGAAAACCTGAAAAGGCGGTCCAGGCAAAAATTAGAGACAATAAACAGAAATTATCCTGATAGATTGAAAACTTGAAAAGGCAATCTAGGCAAAAACAAGGATACAAAAAAAAATGACAAAGTAACTGCAGTCAGTCTGTATTTTGTCCATCTGAAGAATCTTCCATCAACGGATCTTCAATCAACTTTTCTGAAGCGACAAGCACAGTTGGGATTCAAAGTTGTTAGGGATAATAGCGGTTATTTGCTTTCAATGTAGCCTTTTCCCAATAAATTATCATTTCCAACTTTTGTAAATAGTTCATGGAATCACGCATTTGGCTGATTACCATTCTATCAATAAATTTGAGCCTTGTGCTTTTTGTTTGCAATTCCTACTTTATTCTGTTTTGCAAAATAACGCTTTTATTATGAAAATCACTTTTTGAAACTAAAATGTTTTTAAACGAATTTTTACTTCAAAATTTTGAAACAAAAAAAAAAGCAAAAATGTTCCTTTGAACTATGAACACAAAAAGAACTTCAACAGTTTTCTCCGTAAGTGTTTCAATCTCCGAAGGATAAAAGCAGCCCTTTCTGAAGTCTCTTCCTCGTGAGAAATCATCAAAGGACGGTATTCTTATCCCAAAAGAATCCCCAACCAAGTTGCCAATGAAGTGCCTTTCTCGAAAGTTTAAAGCATGCAACTCAAATTCTTCATCGATGAATGTCTACACCGTTCTTTGCAATTTTCACGAGTATTTGTTCGACTGTGGCGTGGTCCTTTTCCCAAATATTTCTTTAGTATCTTTGTCAAGTATTGTTAGCATGCATATAACATTCATGACATTCATACATAATAGCATCATTCGTGCATTTTGCATTCCTTGAAATGTTTGCTTCCATATCACTAGTGTAAATCACGCTTACTCATGTAAGTACAAGTCTATTCGATAGAGTATCTCCAAGCGGAAAGATACATTTTCCTTTTCCTCGTGGAGTACCCCAAGCGAAATACATTTTCTTCTCTACCACATTCCCAGTGAGATCATTCCTCATTGGGAATAATGTCTTGATTGACTTTTTCTTTCGGTTCATTCTGGATAGAACCACATCTATAATCAACAAAGCAATAAGCAATAGCCTCATTATCTGAGCCGCTTATTTTCATTCCTCAACATTATCATGAAAGTTTGTCTTCTCAACAAGGTCAAAATTGTGATTGTATGAGAAATTCACCAGCAATTGTCTTTCTGTCCAAAAGAAAAACTTGTGCCCTCTAATCAAAATGCCGCATCTTCTCAAAGAGATCCTCGGCAAGATTTTATCCAAGAAAATAGAAACTCATTGGAGTTCTGTTTATTTCACTGTTTGTTATTCACAAAGCTGAATATACAGCAATGTTCTAAGAGATTTACCTTGTTATAGTTATCACTTTGCCGATAATTGGTAATATCTTTAAAACTCATTTTGAGATCATTTAGTCATTTGTTTGATATTCACAAAGCTGAATACTCAACAAATTTTTTCAAAGATTTACCTTGTTATAGTTATCACTTCGCTGATAATTGGTAATATCTTCAGAACTCATTACCATGAACTATCACAAGGCTGATAATTAGTAATGTCATTATCGCTTACCTTAAACATTGTCACAAGGCTGACAGAAGGTAATCTCTTTGTTTCCCCAAAGTGAAACAAATATTCACATATTTTGTGAGTCATTCTTTCCCTAGCAGGGACGTATCCACAAAATTTTTTCCCCGTCATGTCATTTCTTTGATATTTCTCTGGGTGAAACTTTTACAATCATTTTGCATCACTCGCATCTTTTGGTATCTTAGGTCCAAAATTTGCGTATTCTGATATTTAAGTCTCTTTAGACCTATCAAAACGAAGATATTCATCTTCATCTCTCAGGTTAAAGAAACTTAAATAGGGGCATCTGTCATACTCCAATTATTGACCTAATATACCACCTTACATTTGCATCATTGCATCACTAACAATTCAGACAGCATTAATCGGGTATAACATTCATAGGTCAAAATTAGGGTTTCATCATATTTTCATCTGATTCAAGAGGAAATCAATTAGGTTTTGAGTTTTCTCACCTCCTTTGATCTATCTTGATCAAATCATCAACCTCTGATCATCAGATATCCATTTCTCTCATAGATCAATCGAGGATCGACCAATTAGGGTTTTGGTCGGGCATGAGCATTCTCTGACTTTTTGAGCATTCTCTGACTTTTTTGGATAGAGATTGGTCATTATATCTTAGATACAACATATTGACCTAATTTCTGGATTCAAAACATCACAGAAGTTCACAGACTTCATCAGTCAATTTCGGAAACATCTGATGAAAATTCATTTGCACAGAAAAGTCAAACTTTGACTTTTGGTCAACTTTTTCAAAACAAAATTTTTTCCATTATCCAAATACTTCAAATGATCCATCATGATCATAAAAAATCAAAGAATTTGGAAAAGTCAACAAAAAGTCAAAAGTTCTAACACTTAGAAAAATTTGTAAGTGTTAAAATTTCTTATTTTTTCCAAACTTCATGCCATTTTTTCACCTAGTTCCATTTTGAATTGGAAAAAACTCAAAACATGAAAGTTGTAGCTTGTGAAACAAGCTTTCCAAAATGTCCAAGAACTCACAAATCCATGGAGTCTAGCTATACTTTTGAAATTGAAACATAAGGCTCCATGAACATAATTTTCAAAAGTTCAAAACATCAATTATAGGTCATTTTGAGATTTCTTCATCTAGAAGCAATACAACCTTGCCAAATGGATCATTGAGCTTATAAATATCAGCTAGATATAATTGAGATAGGATAGGATCAATTTGAAGATTTTCACACATGGTAAAAAGAGGAAACTTCCTTTTTCTTTTGAAAAGTCATTCTTACCCCTTAAGGCATCTTTGATTTTCCAATTGCCATGTACTCTTGCCTAACAATTTCAGAGACATTGGCCTATAAATAGATCATGATTTCAAGTTCAAAACTACACCAAAGTAATGCCAAGACATACTTTTCTTCCACTTTCTCCAATTTCTCAAAACATAGTTCAAAAGAGAGAAAACTTGCAATTTTGAGAATTAGTAAAAACTAGGGAAAGTTTTGGTGTCAAACATGCTTCAATATCAATATTAAACTTGTTTAGAACTTAAAATCATAACAAGAACAAGCAAAAATCAAAAATCACATGCCATGACCATTATGTTTGCAAAACTGCCTTAAGTATCAAATTCTTGGTTAGGATGGATTAACTTGTGTTCCAAGCATTCAAATATCATCTATGAACATCATAGATACGATCCAGATCCATAACCAACATATGTAACAACTCTAACCAAGAAATCGAGTTTCATTTTTCAGTTGATGCAGGTGAACTTGGCTGGAGAGTTCCAGGTTGATTCAAGTGAGACCACTTCTACACCTTCCTTATAGGCCGATGATGCTCAAATGATCAAGAAACAAGTTCTGGAAACACTCTTGCACTGAATTCGATCTCCACTTGAACAGGTATGAACATGAACTTGGATATCATAATTCTTTGAATTTAAATGCAAAAACTCTTGGGCGATCTCTTTCTGCACTTATCACGATCATAAGCCCTCAAGAAAATCAAAGAATCATTAACTACACATCATTTAATTTGAAAAATTCAGTTTTAGGGTTCATCACGATTCCCAGAAATTTAAGCATGCTAGGTCAAAAATAAATGCAATTAACATCTGCCATCATGTTCGTTGTTCAAAATCGAGCAATTTTCGTTTTTATTTCATTGAATTTCATTAAGAAATGAAGATTTTAGCTTGAATTGTTGAATCTGAAGATCAAACATGAAGAACCAGCTTGCGCGCGTGTTCTTGAGCTTTTTTAAATTCAAATTCTCCAATGTTTTATCAACACGTGCTCTGGATCCATTAACACTAAAACACGTTTGTCCCAGTGGTAGCTAGCTCGCCCTTAAGATTTTCTACCACGTAGCCACCCAATGGTCATGAGTTCAACTCCCCTCAAGACCATTCTTTTTCAAAACTTTCATATTTTTTCATGTTTTTTACAAAACTTTCACATTTTTTTTAACCAATCAAAACTCCTTATTTTGAGGTGATTTTTTATACACTTGTCAATAAATGTATCTATTTTATGATAGTGCAAAAATTTTCAGAAAAAACTTTCATCTGATTATATTTTAATCGGGCGAAAGCGACGTTACGGCGCTTTTCAAAACACTTTTAAAGTGAATTTTTCAAGTTTTCGACTTCCGATTCTTTTCAAAACTTCTCATAAATGAACTTCCCATTTCAAAATACTTTCAAAATCATTTTTCAAAACATTTCATCAAACTTACATCTTTTACCATGATCGATCCGATTTAAACGATAAAACCGATTTCATTTTCTCTCGAATTTCTTAATCGATCATGGGCCTCCCTCACGGTGTAAGTCCCATAACATTCTTTTGTGTACATAATATTTCTTTGTACATATCAAATCTTTTCCAAACACATACAATTTTTTATCTGTACATAAGACAGATACTTCTTTTATACTCAAGTACAGACAAACTTCGATCGTTTGTTTTCACTTCACTTGTGTATACTCAAACCAACATTTTTTATGTACATACATACCTTTTCCTTGTACATATCAATTTCTTTTCATACGAACTTTCATCTGTACATAATACAGATACTTTTCACAGATAAACTTTAATCGTTCGTTTGTTTCATCTATACATTTTACACTGAATACCATTGGTATTGAAAGGAGCATTATTCGGTGAAGCTGCTTTTAAACCAATGGGCCACCCTTCGGTGTAAGTCCCAACCCTCCTATGTACATCCATTTTTGTCTGTACATAAATACTCGTTCGTGTACATATTTACTTCCTTGTACACAATTCAAACTTGTAAATAATCAAGTTACGCTCGTTTCAAACGTTCGTTTCACAGACACTTGTTTATATTTTATAAACTTCTGTAAATAAACATCATTGCATTGTTTATATTTCCTTCATAAACTCCTGTGAATACATATCACACACACACACACACACCTGTTTATACAACTGTCTAGTTATAACATAACAATTAGACTAATCAATAGGTTCCCCACAGTAGCCTCCGCTTGGGCTTTATACAAGATAATTCATCACCAGCATGAATTTAGCCTCCACTTGGGCTTCATACAAGATAACTCTCCCCACAGAGTTAGCCTTCTCTTGGGCTTTGTACAAAGAAACTCATTCATCTGATTTTAGCCTCCGCTTAGGCTTCATATAAGACAACACTCCCCTGTTGAGTCAGCCTCCTCTTGGGCTTCGTTCAAAAGAACTCCTCATTTAGTTTAGCCTTCTCTTGGGCATCATACAATGAAAGAGACAGGAAATCTCTTAACAGCCTCCTATTGGGCTTCCAATACAAAGAATCACCCGCGTTAGGATAGAACCCAGAGCATAATTTCCCGGTGAAATTGCTCTTAATTCCAAAAGGATGGTTTCCCGGTGAAATCCCTTTTAACACAAAGCCAGCCATACCCTATAGCTTCCTCTTGAGCTTCATACAAGGACCCTCGATGTCCCTCGGAATGCCTCCTCTTGGGCTAACAATACAAGGACCCACGGGCTTCTTAAAAGCATCCCTTTAATCCAATCCATTTCTCCTTGAGATTTAGACATCTATCATCTCTATGGAAGAAGTATCTCATCTATCACATCACATACAATCAAAAACTTTTCAAACTCTTTTCAAACTGTTTTCAAACAAAAACATCTCTTAATTGTAAGTGGTAACGCTTGTACACTCAAGCAAAACACCCAATGCTTACAGTTAAAAGATTCAATCATTTTGGAGCATTCTGGAGCAATATGTGATTGAATACCACATAGATCGCAAGTTGGAATCACTGCAGCTACGGTAGCTGTGGGAGTGACGGAAAGATTCTCTAATTTTTGGGTAAGAGCTTCCACTTTAGCATTAACTTGATCCAGGTTGTTCACTTCAACCTTGATACCTTTCGTTTGAGATTTCTCTACATTAGCTCTCTCGCTTCCCCATTGGTAGTGATTCTGAGCCATACTTTCAATAAGTTGGTTCGCTTCGGCGTATGGTTTATCCATCAGTGCGCCACCAGCAGCAGTGTCTATGGTTAATCTTGTGTTGTACAATAGACCGTTATAAAATGTGTGAATAATCAACCATTCTTCTAAACCATGATGAGGGCAGAGTCTTAGCATATCCTTGTATCGTTCCCATGCTTCGAATAAAGATTCATTGTCTTTCTGTTTGAAACCATTGATGTTGGCTCTGAGCATAGCAGTTTTGCTTGGAGGAAAATATCTAGCTAAGAAGACTTTCTTCAACTCAGCCCAAGTGGTGATTGAGTTGGCAGGAAGAGATTGAAGCCACGAGCTCTGTCTCTTAAAGAAAAAGGAAATAAGCGCAATCGTATCGCCTCGGGGTTTACTCCATTCGCTTTCACGATGTCTGCGTCTTGCCAAACACGGATAGATGTAGATTAGGGTCGTCGGTAGGAGCTCGAGCTGGTTACTGCTGAGCAGCGGAAAGAAGCGAAGGTTTCAGCTCGAAATCGTTTCGAGCAATAGCAGGAGCTGCAATGCTGTTATGAGGCTCCGCTTGAGAAGGAACTGCGTAATCCTTAAGAGGACGAGGAGGAGGAGGTGGATCGGCCATTCTTCGTAATTCGTCAAGATCTAGAAGAACAGACGGAGGAAGATTGTTGAGTGCACGGTACTCTTGAATTCGTCTTCTTAATCGAAGATAACGCTCGATATCGTATATGGGTATATGCAAAGTACCGCCTTGAGGCGTATTTGGCATACAAAAGGAAAATAAAAAGTTGCCTTAGCCTGAGCGATTGCTACTTTAAGAGTGCACTAGTGACTAGATCAAAGTCCCGAAGCGGCCAAAAACTTGATGTGCGATAAACCTAATGTGTCTAACGGTATCTTAGCGTAGCGCGCCTATCGCGGTAGTAATAAAAGATTGTCGAATCCACAGGGACTTTGTAATCACTCTAGTCTTGGGAAAGTAATGCTAGTTTAGCTAAAGCGAAATTATCACGTTTGGTTTTGGGAAGGTTAAGGAAGGTAAATTAATTGATTTTAAAGTAATTATAAAATGAAATGGCGGTATGCAATATAGTCGACCTAAAGGATCTAATTTGGCCTAGGCATATAAGGATTGTCAACTTGGTTTATCATGGAATTAATCGGTTTAAAACCCTCAACTCACACTTTCATGGTCTTATCTCGGATTATCGTCTAAAGCCCTATACACCTTTCGCTAGCCTATAAGTGTTTAGAAGTATTTTTGGAAACTTAATTAAATCTAATTTGGTTTAAAAGCGATTTCTTGTATTTAAATCAAATGCCTAACTTTAACTATCCGGTTAAAACCTCACACTTCCGTGGTCTCGATCTAACCTATTTACTCTTCTTACTTTCGTAATAAAGGTTTTATTTTTAAGCATAAAAAGTTATAACCAGAGTCAAGTTGATTAAAGTTTTAGCCTAAGTTTGATCAGATGCCTAATGTCTCTTACTATCCCATACCGACGCTAAAGGTTTAGCTAGCCATGGAAATTAAAAGCGAGCGTCACGGAAATAAAAACAAACAAATATAAATTGGACATTATAAATAATAAATTAAACTTGCATTAATTAATTAAAAGGTATGTAATACAATTGCAAAATAAAAACCTGAAATAAAGCAGTATCCTATATCCTTCTTCCACAGGTCGGAAATTCGGACTTCGGAAATTGGAATGTAAAACATTCTGAGGCTTGAATAATAAATCCTAAACTATAATAATAATTTCCTGATGTTGGAAATTATTATTTGAGCAATAAAATGAAAGAGCAGGAATAATTGAATGCGGAGAAATTAAAAAGCGAAATAATACTGGGTTCGAAAATCGGCTGAGCTTCCGCACAAGTAAACTATCAAATGCTCTGTACCTCTAACACTGAAATGTTGAGGTATTTATAGAGGAATGAATCTGGCAGTTTGATTTGAAAACTTGTCACGAAGCCTTCCTTCAAATTCTCCACGAATGTAGGAACGTGGGTAGTTGAGGAAGAAGTGGTGAGCGATGGCGAAATAAGGAGTTTCAAAACTCCTACATTTTGCTTGCCATGATCACTTTCATTTAGCGTCTAGCATTACGGTCGTCACGATGCATTCGAGCAGGTTTGGTGTTTCTTCCGTGTTACGGTCGTGGTGGGTGTGTTACGGTCGTCACGCTTGAATAATGTTACGGTCGTGGCGGATGTATTCGACCGTCACGACTACAAAAGCGTATCTTTTGTGATTTATCTTTTTCTTACATTCTTTTGGCGCTTTCTTGCATTGTTTCATGTTTTCTTCTGTTTTGAGCTAAGTTATGAATACCTGCAAAAATTAATGACAAACTTGGAATATTCGGGAGTTAATCGGGTCAAAATAATACAAAACGGGTTAAATTTATGGAAAATAAACTATATGATTTCGTGTTATCAAATTACCCCATACTTAAACCTTTGCTTGTCCTCAAGCAAAATAATCAATTTAGAAATATCGGACAAGTTTTTATAAACGCACATAACTAGTATACCTTTCGTTTTCAAATAATTACAAGAAATCCTAAATTAGTTCGGCCAAGAAAAATCGAATGAAACAACAACGATACACTAATGACACAAGCAACAAGCTAGTCGACGACTATCCGTTTTAAACGAAACGTCCAATTATACCATTATAATTCAACTCAAGGTTTCTCGTTCCTATTTCACCCGGTTTCGTTCTTGCGCAATCACATTAAGCCCATTATCTTTACACGCACGTAGTGGAATAGCCGGTTAGTGGTTCTGATCAAAACACAACGCTTTCTGGCACAATTATGTGGCAACCTCTTTTATCCAATTTGCAAGATGCGGGGGATCAAACCGTAGTCTGTCCTACCGAGTTCAGTACCAGATGCTTCTGAACCACCTAAACAATGGATTCTTATGTTACTTAGTAGAAGCTTTTGCATCCGTTGGACTAAACGATCAGGTGAGGATCGCCCAATTTAATTGGTGCAATACCTTTTCCTTAAAGCATGTAACATTCTTTTAAAAACAATTTGCAAGATCATCCACTTATGTTCATCGACTTTCCACGTGGTTCGTGCTAAGACTGGTGCCGACTGCTAATATAAACTACTAGGGGCTAATTTAAGACTTAAAACTCAAAGTATCGGTATAACGAAAATGGAGACGATTCGCGTTAGTAGGGAGTCGAAGGTGTCATAATCGTATAGTTCTCGTTGGATCGCTCTCGGCCTTCTAACTAAGATTTCAGTTAAAGTAGGTAACTAACGATTATGCGAAAATAAAAGGCGAAAAAATTTTGGTATGGCTAAATAAAACGGGGAGAAAATGAAATAACGAAATATTACTGAAATTGAAATGAAATTACTCGTTCTGAAATTAAGAATGCAATACTCCTCCCACACTATATCAAACATTGTCTCAATGTTATGATATAATGGCGAGGGTAAATTAAAAAAATACATCGGAAGAATAAGGAAAACAACAAGAAAAGGAAAAACTACTGGCGACCACGGCGGCTTCGGGTTCGTGACCTTCTGGAAGGGGCAGCTTCAGAGTCAGTGCTCTGGGGTCCCAGAGATGTAACATCCATCCTTAAAGCATTAAGCTCGCTTAGCACTTCATCAAGCCTTTCATTCGTAGAGCGTTGACTATCATACCCCAAAATTTGCCCTCCATCTCCTCAAGATATCTCACACATCCATACTCAAGGATTCCTCAAGAGTTGATCAAACAAACTCTCTCCTAGACAATCAACCCAAACTAGGGTTTGGCAATTCTCAGGTCAAGATGGACTTCCAACATCTTCAATGATCATCACGCCTCCTCATATGCTTCAAAGATTCTCCATGTCAAGTTTCAAGCCTCACAGATCAAATTTCCTCAGACAATTGCTCAGATGGTTGAAAATAAGTTGTATTGGACAAAAAGTCAATTGTGGTCAACATACAGTCAAACTTCATAATTTTTGGTCAACATCATCATTTTGAAGTTACATTCATCATTTGATCAAGGGTTGTTCACGATTCATCAAGAAAACTCAAGATTTGCTCAAAAGTCAAACTTTCTAAATTAAGGTTTCTAGGTGAAAACTCATCTGAACTTTGACTGATCATAACTTTCTCATACTTTCTCAGAAAGTTTTCCACCACCTCTTGTTTTGAAGGAAATTCAATTCTCTACAACTTCATGTCTCACAAGAATGTCCAAAAAATGCTTCATTTGAGAGGTATGGCCCAAAACATTATAGGTCATTTTCAAAGTCAACAAAAAGTCAACTTTTTGTTTTGAAGATATATTGAGCATGGAAACTCCAATTGATATGAGACCAAAAATGTTGGTTAGAGGACTCTTATAGCTTTCCAAAAAGTCCAAGAACACTCAAAAATGTGGAAAATTGAGCAAGATACACCATTCACAAGTTGGGCAATTTTGAAGAAGTGCACAAAGAGAAATACTTCTAAAAATCAAAAAACTTTGCAAATGGGCCTACTTTTTCTCCATCCAAACTTGTTCCTTATACAATTAGGAATATCCAAGCCCAATGACACGAATTTTTATTTTATTTTTCTATTTAATTTGGAATTTATTCATTTAAATACAAATTAAATTCAAAAATAAAGTATAAAATCAAAATTAATTGCAAACTTGATTTTTATTTCTTCCTTGAGATCCAAGCAACTCATAAAGACCAGCAAATTTCGAAATTTGGATGGATATGGCAAGATTGGATTGAAAATTGATCAAAATTTGAAGATTTGATTTTGTACAAAAATCAAATTTGATTGGCATTGATCATTGATTAATTCTTTCCCAAAACAACTCTGAATCCTTCTACTATATATACATGATACATACCACACGAATTAGGGTAGAAAATAAAACAAAGAACCCTTATTGCAATTCAAAAACCGTGGTACACAAGCAATCCAGACCTTGGTTTTAGTGGTTTCAATCAATTTTGAGCATTCCATCGTGTTCCTTGGGTTGTTTAGAATCGATCGGACCTTCATCATCCAAATCCATCCGAATCGGAAAATCAGAGTTTGGTTTGTTCTTAAAAATCCAAAATCGTATTTTAATTCTCATGCATTTTAACATGTTTTGTGGTTTGTTTTGTGTTTAGATGGAAGTTTGCAAGCTTTCGCATAGTTTGATTGCATTTTCATGGCGGAATCGAAACTTGCCATAGCTAGGGTTTCATGGACGAATTGGGATCACGAAATAGGATAAATTGGACAAAGCGAATACTACCATCATGTTTAGAATGATGAATCTAATCGAACCATGCCTTTGAATTAAATTTATATTGCTGTTTGGATTTTGGAATTTCCGGGGTCATAAGCGTCGCTCACGAAATTGCAAAATTCCAATTCAAATGAGAATGATGAAGTTCTTGGCGAGAGCAATGGAAGGGCGGCGTGTTGTAATCCTCATCCGACTTTCAAACACGCTTGCACACATGGCGTGGTGGTTAAGGCGTTCACTGTACCTGAGATGCTCTCGAGGTCATGAGTTCGATCCCCATGCACCGGTTCCATCTTTCTTTTCCAAACTTGCATATTTTCATATTTTCTATTTTATTTAATATTTTCATGTTATTTTAATTTCTTTTCAATATTTTTTATCATGCATTAAAAAAATATCAAAAATTATTTTTCTTTTTACATTATTTTCAGAAAACCTTTATTTAATTTATAAAATTAAAAAATACAATTTTGCATGCATATTTATTTTTATTCATAATTTAGCATTTAAATCAATTTTAATTAGTTTTAAATTATTAAATTGCATCTAAAAAATCCCAAAAATTATTTTAGCATATTTATATTATTTCCAGCATGTCATATTTTTCTCACTCAAAAAATTGCATTTTGCTAACATTTTTTCTCTTATTCAATTCATCTCGTATTTTCCGATTTCTCATTCTTTCACAGGTCATTCCGATTCAGACGATTTTTCTTTTATCGTTTTATTTTTTCCAATAATGTAACTGTTTATGGGATGTAATAGTTTAAATTATGTTTTTATTTTCCGCAAGTTTAAATTATGTATCTGCCCCAAAGCCATGTAATAGCGTAGGACATTTATCTTTCCGCATCTTTACATTCCGCATTTTAATTTCCGCACCCTACGAATTGCTAGTAACTAGGCGTGTATGGCAAGATAATAATGAACATAGCCCACTAATTTTCAAGATAAAATATCTGAATCAACACACTCTTTCACACATGCACCCCTTAGGGTAATTCTCTCTCGTTGCCTTTACGAATTCCAAATGGTCATGTCCCTCGAACGTAGAGGTATTCTAGCAGTTGCCTTCAAAACAAATCATCATAGTCCCGATAAAGATCATAGACCCACGATGTCGCCTCCGAATACATGATCTTGACCCTCGATTGTCGCCTCTGAAAATGATGATAGTCCTTGAATGTGCGGGATACTTCCTACAAGTTGCCTTCTATGACCATCCGATGTCCCTTCAAATGTCCCTTCCACATCCAATGAATGGAGTTACCTACCAACTAATGGTATGGCTAGCGCTATTCTAAAGGAACGTAAACAATACGAAAATGACCAAATTCTGAGTAAGTAATAAGACTTTTAGTTGCTTGCTCTATCAAAACACTTTTCACACCTCACACTTTTGTCAAAGTTCAAACTCTTTTCAAAACAAAACATTTCCGAACACTTTGTATACATTCCTACATGAATCATTACAAAGTCAAAGCGAAATGCCTTTTTCAAAACATTTTTGTCAAACACACAGAAAGCACAAAATTTAAAGTGATCTAGAGCAACTAAGAGCCCGTAGATAAACTACGGATGGAAAGGGGTGCTAATACCTTCCCTTTTCATAACCTTCTCCCTTACTCAGAATCTAACGAAGGTCTTTTTCTGTACTTTTACCTTCCCTTAATTGGATAAAAATAAAAGTCGGTGGCGACTCTTGCTATCCGCACATTTACGATACAAAAACACTAAAAAGTCAGTTCACCGTGTTACAGAACTTGCGACTCTGTTGGGGACACCCTAAAGAGAGAATTGCCTTAGGGATTTCTAGATCATTTTTACTGCTTTTTGTTTGACTTGCTTGCTTTATCTTTAAGGGTTGCTTGGGTATTATATTTGTGGGGGATCCTACACCCGGATCTGGGTTTCCTTTTAGGTAAGTAGCAATAAATCGTCGCGACCGTTAGACGTATATCAAAACGGTCAACATGATTGCTACGTTAGCGTGACACTTTGGATGTCCTGATACTCTTCATTCCCAAGTTGAGGATAGTATTTGGCTTCTGCGTGGTGTCATCGGCTAACTAAACTTTTAGAACCTTAATTGACCCATCTTGGCCATTAGAAGGTAGTGAGATGGCGGCTTTAGACTAAGGTTGGGCGATACTCGATGCTCATTAAGATCAGACTTTTGGGATATTTGGGTCGACCACTTGGTAGTCGTATTGAAATAAGCCCTCGAGAAAGATCAATGATATGAGATTCCTAGAACCGGTTACTATTATAGGATAGGATGAACCAACTCAAACTTTTGGTGGGGTAATCACCTATACCTCATGCAAGCCTTAACCCTAGGCTCATTGTGTGAATTGTTTGTGTGTGCTAAACATGACATCATCCACATTGCATATCATTTCTAACTATTAGGGATTTATCTTTGCTCTGTTTTGTAGGGATTATGGCTTCTGGAAGACTATCGAATCAACTTCATGGGTATACCTTCTCGACTCAAAGGGTTCATCTCGAGTTCATCAAAGACATGGTTATCTACTTGATTTGGTTATCTCGGTTTTGAAGAAGATATGATGCATGTCCTATTTCAGTTCTTTGATCTGAAACACCATTTCTTTACATTCTCAGATTATCAGTTGGTTCCTACCTTGGAAGAGTTCTCTAAGCTACTTGGGATACCTATTCTTGACCAAATGCCATTCACCGGTTTAGAAAAGGTTCCTAAGTACGAAGACATCGCATCCGCCTTACACCTAAAGCGCTCAGACATTGAAGCCAATTGGGAAATTAGAAGTGGAGTTAAGGGTTTACTTTCCAAGTTCTACGATTAAAGCCGAGAATTCCTCAAAGTTATGAGTTTCCATGCATTTGAAGATATTGTGGCCTTGCTAATCTATGGTTTGGTTCTATTTCCTAACTCGGATCAATTCATAGATGTCAATGCCATCTTGTTGTTTCTTACCCGTAATCCAGTGCCTACTTTACTTGGAGATGTTCTACATTCTCTCCACACTCGTACCATCAAGAGACAAGGAACTCTCATGTGTTGCATACCGTTACTTTCCAGGTGGTTTATTTCGCACCTTCCTCCATCAGTTTTGAAGAACGAGCAAAGGATGAAGTGGTCTCAAAGGCTAATGTCACTCTCTCATTCAGATATCCGTTGGAGTCTTTTTTCTCAAAAAGACTTCACTTTCATTGAACGTTATGGAGAATTCCCTAATGTACCACTCCTTGGTATAAGGGAGGTATCACTTACAACCTTCTTTAGCTTCGTTTGGTTTTGCTCGAAGAGATGGTCCTCATGATATGCTTCTCCAAGACATTGTGTTCGACTACAACCACGATCTCCAGAATTATCGACGAAGGTTCATACACGCTTGGGGCATGGTAAAGAAGACTGATACCAAGACTTTGGGGCACCAAAACTCCATTCCTTGGGAACCTTACCTCAAATGGGTGCGAGCTCGAGATCAAAACCTCATGATGCCATTCGCGTCTGTTCTACCAGTAATTATGGAACCTGTTGCTATAGGTGACGTACCCTATACTGTTGTCCATCCTGACATGCCTATTGATTTTGAAGACTTGAAGAGATCTTGGGTTCAACTTAAAGAAGAGAGGGATACCTTTGAAGCTCAGTGCTATGCAAGTGAGAAGAAAGTGTTAGAGTTGACCAAGTTACTTCGCGAGGAGCGAAGCATCAACACCTACCTCGGCATCAAGAGGAAGCGCCCATGGGAGACTTAAAGCTTTCGGATTTTTTATGCTTTTCTTTTGTTATTGTTTTGAACTATCTCTTGTACTTAAAAAGAAAAAGAATAATAAAAAAGAGTACTAATAAATGTTTGTTCGTTGCTTGTTTAACAAATTTAAATCTCTAAGGTCCTTGAAAACATTGCATTGCATTCATATAAACATCGCATATCATAGCATAACATTGCATCACAGGTACATTGGAGATTGGTTTTCTCATTTTCTCGCTATTTATTTTAGCAGAAATGGCTCTTGAACAGACTGTCAAAGATCTTCAGGCTCAAAATGCTCAGTTTCAACAAATGTTCACCAGCTTGGTCCAAGGCCAAGAAGATCTGAAGAAGCTCATCAACAAGAAGAAGAAGGTTCTTGGTCTTCTCAACATGGGCAGACGCTACAAAGGTGGTCCTAAAAGTCACCGGATAGAGCTCTCGAAGGAAGTGTCAAGGCGGGGGGTGTCAAGGTGCGAAGGCGACCAGCGTGAGTTTGAGAAAGGGAGAGAGGATCAGTATGATGATGACCAATACTCTAATGAAGATGACAAGTACAAACAACTTGAAGACCGTCTGAATGCTATGGAAAATCTGAAAATGTCCGGGCTGAATTTTGATGATCTGAGCCTTGTTCCTGGTGTGGTGATTCCTCCCAAGTTCAAAATTCCTACCTTTGCCAAATATGATGGCATGTCTTGTCCAAAGCTACATTTGAAGTCCTTAGTTCAGAAGATCAACCCCCACACTGATGACAGAAAGTTGTGGATGCATTATTTTCAAGAGAGTTTGTCCGGAACTCAATTGGAATGGTATTATCAGCTAGAGAATGACCGTATCCGTACTTGGAATGACTTAGCGGATGCTTTCTACAGACAATATGAGTACAATGATGAATTGACACCCACTCGCATGCAGCTACAAAGCATGTCTATGGGTCGTGACGAGAGTTCAAAAGTATGCTCGAAATGGAGAGATCTAGCGGTGAGTTCAACCACCCTTGTCTAATAGGGAGTTGGTTGATATGTTTATGGGAACAACGGCAGGCCCATTCTTCAATCATCGATTGGAAAATCCTCGGCCGGATTCAGTGATATTGGCGGCGCGTATTGTGGTATCAAGAGTGGGAAGATTCATGTAGAGTCATCTTCAAATCTGCGAAGAGAACTTTTGGTGCTAAGAGAAAGCTAATCTTGTGTATGGTCGAGAAAAGCCGAGCCAAGACCGACCGCTCAATCTGTGAGGGCGGTTGTGATCTCAATCCTATATCGGCACAACCTCGGTGAGACAGCAGCGTGGCAGCGCCACGCGAGGCGGTTCTGAAGATCAACATGCCATTGTCGCAAGCCTTGCAACACATGTTGAAAGCGGTGATAACCTTGAGGATCCTCCTCAAAATATCAATACCTCATCTCGAGATACAATCCTAATGCTAAGTGTGCTTACCATTCCAATAGCCACGGACATAACGATGATTGTTGGGCTCACGAAGAACAAGATTCAAGATATGATTCAAGCTAAGTTGAGTTTGATCCTCTGTTGAGACTCGAATGTGATCAACGCCTATGCCTAACCATAACAAGAGTTCCAATCTTTGTTGGTGGCGATACTTACGTTTTCAACATAGATGACTTGACCATTCCTCGATGGTATTAAGAAGAATTTGTTGCAAGCGGTGTCAATCCGGATGCCCGAAAATTGTCGTTGGTGCCCATCACTGATGGTTGTCCTTGGTTGAGAAGGCGTGTTCGGTGCATGATGGACAACCGTGAAATACTATTTTGAAACCACGTCGGCGTGTGAAGAAATGTCTAAGTTGAAGATTGACAATGCAGATGGCTGCACCACTGTGGGATACCTTGGGGCAGCCAAGTGGAAAGTATGATTACATGGTGAAGTATCTTGTTCTTGAGAGCTACAAGATTCCTATTGAAGATGTTAAGGCGACCGGATGGGGTGACGATTTCCAGAAGACTATCTTGATGTTAACACAATAAGGTTTCCTCTGCTGATCCTGCGCCTAGGTGGCACCTCTTATCATTACTTCTCCAAGACCAGGTTCCATATTCCTCGACAAGGCTATCCTTGGAATTATGGATCGATGTTTACTATCATGGCGTCAAGCAAGATTCTCGACCATTGAAGACCTTCTTTGTTGAAGCTACCATTCGACATTGACAATATCACGGGATCAAGTAAGGTGACGAACCGGAGGAGTATTCTCGGATATCTCTCTCTCCAAAAGACTGCGACTCCGCTCGCATTCCAACTATTCAATCCATTCCCAAGCTAGAGGAAAGAACGGTGACTCATCACTGCTCGGCCAGTACCAAAGGAAGTCGAGGACACCTCAAACGAAAATGGAGAAATTCTGAAGATTATCAAGAAGAGTGACTATAATGTTGTGGAACAATTGGGACGACTCCGTCCAAGATCTCCATGCTTGCTGCTGCTCTTATGCTCGAGGCTCATGCTAACGCCTTGGTGAAGTTTACGAAGAATGCTCACGTATGAACACTACCACGGTTTGAAGTTTGTATTGCTAGCGGCTGCAACAACGGCCTAGGCTTCTCGATGTAGATTTGACTCACGGAAAGAAACACAACAAAGCCTTGCATCTACATTGAATGCAAGGGCACTACACTATCTCATGTTTTGGTGGATACGGCTCGCTCGAATATCCTTCCAAAGACTTCTTTTGATCCTCGATGTCGAAGGGTTGGTTACGAGACCCGGTGACATTATTGTGAGAGCTTTGATGGTTCTAAGCGACAGGTGCTTGGAAACTCACTCACTGTTAAAGTCGGTTCCCGAGACTTTTGACTCCACTTTCTTTGTCATGGACATCCGTCACCTTACTCTTGCCTACTTGGGCCCTTGGATACATGGGGCAGACGCTGTACCTCTACCTTACATCGAAGTTGAAGTACCGGTGAAAGGGAAGGTTGTTACGGTTGTGGTGAAGAAGAATATATAGTCGGTCATCTCGGTCATTCGATACCTCGAGATGGAGGGTGAATTCTTTGAGACTCCTGTCAAGCTTTTGAAACAATTCCCAGTCATGCTGTTGACTCTCCGTCACTCTGAAGTTACACAAGTTCGCCTAGGATGGTCTCCTTGAAGGATGCTCAAGTTCTTGTTGAAGAGGTAGTACCATTTGGGGACAGCTCACGATCTTCCTTTCAAATTTGACAAGGCTGGTTTAGGCTTCACCATCAAGGTCGAAGATGATACGCCGCGAACGTGCCGGCCAACTTCCTTTCCGCATCGGCAGTGGAATCCATGCTATAGAAGGCGATGACAACGACTTCGACATCCAAAGTGGATCTTCCAACTCGGATAATGGGCTCAACAATTGGAAGGCGAAGGCGTCATACCAATCTCCTTTATTCGGAGTAATTGCTCTTGTTTTGTTTTGCTTTTCGTATTTCTTTATGTTTTGAACAATAAACTTTGAAAGCCTAGTGCCTTGCGGGGCATCATGGCTCGTTCACGAGGTTATTATCTCTTGTTTGCGTTTTCATTCAATAAATTCGTTGGACTTTTGCATTCAATTGTTTGTTTTCTTTCTTTTACTTTATCACCCTTCAAAAGTTGTTTCTTACGTGATACAACTGCAGAATCACTCGAATCTAGTTGATAACACTATGCTGTTGCTAAATATGACTTGATAATCCGATCTACCAAGCGAAGGCGAAAGTGAGGAAGATTGTGAAGTGCCGGAGAACTTGTCAGGTTACAACAAGAAAAGCGAGTTATCTGACCACGAAGAGCAAGTTGAGGTTGTGAATTTGGAGTCTTGATGAAGGCGAAAGAGATCAAGATAGGGCGGGTCTTGAGCAGTGTTAAAGAAAGGCGGATTCGGATGCTACGAGACTATATTGAGGTTTTGCTTGGTCATCGAAGACATGCCGGTTTAGACATTGATATTGTGGTACACGATTGCCGCAAAAAGGTTTTCTCGGTGAAAGCGAAGGTTAAATCGCATGCGTCCTGAGATGTCAGAAAAGATCAAAGCCGAAGTTATGAAGCAGTTCAACGCCGGTTTTCTAGCTGTTACTTCTTATCCACAATGGGTTGCAAATGTGGTGCCCGTACCTAAGAAGAATGGCAAGGTACGAATGTGTGTGGATTACAGAGATTTGAACAAAGCAAGTCCGAAAGATGATTTCCCACTTCCTCATATTGATGTTCTGGTTGACAACACTGCCCAACATAAGGTCTTTTCCTTCATGGATGGTTTCTCTGGTTACAATCAGATCAAAATGGCTCCTGAAGACATGGAGAAGACTACTTTTGTTACCCAATGGGGCACTTTCTGCTACAAGTTATGCGTTCGGTTGAAGAGCAGGAGCCACTTATCAGTGCCATGGTGACATTATTTCATGACATGATTCATCACGAGATAGAGGTCTCGTCGGCGACATGATAGCTCGATCATGGTGAGGAAGAACATCTTGATCATTTGCGAGTTGTTTGATAGGTTGAAGAACGGTGAGACTTAATCTAACAAGTGCACCTTTGGGTCAGATCCGGAAAACTCCTAGGGTTTGTTGTCAGCAGTAAAGGTATTGAAGTTGACCCCGCCAAGGTTAAAGCTATTCAAGAGATGCCAGCTCCCCGCACCGAGAAGGAAGTCAGAGGTTTCTTGGGCCGATTGAACTACATTGCCAGATTCATTGCACACCTAACTGCTACTTGTGAGACAATCTTTAAGTTACTTAAGAAAGATCAAGTAGTGGAATGGAACGATGATTTCCAGATCGCGTTTGACAAAATCAAGGAGTATCTACAGAATCCTCCTATCCTAATGCCGCCTGCCGAAGGAAGACCTCTTATCATGTACTTAACGGTGTTAGAGAACTCAATGGGGTGTGTGTTGGGGCAACATGGCCAGTGCAGTCGAAAAGAGCATGCAATATACTACCTTAGCAAAAGTTTACTTGTGAAACAAGATACTCACGGCTCGAGAAAACTTGCAACGCTTTAGTTTGGGCTGCTCGCCGACTAACACGTATGTTGACTCACTACCTTGTTGATTTCAAGATGGATCCGATAAAATACATTTTGAGAAACCAGCTCTCTCCGGAAGAATAGCAAGATGGCAAATGACCTTGACCGAATATGACATCGGTACACTTCTCGAAAGCGATCAAAGGCGTGTAGTAGCCGATCATTTGGCTCATCAAGCCGTAGATGACTATCGATCTATGCGATTCGAATTTCGAGATGAAGATGTTTTACTAGTCAGCGATTGTGAAGAACCGAGCCCAGACGAAGGACACGAGCGAGGATCCCGATGGACTATGGTCTTTGATGGAGCCTCAAGCGCGCAACAATGGCATTGGCGCCATCATTACATCCCTACGGCGGACATCGCCTTTCACCGCCGATTATGTTTCAGTTGCACTAATAACATGGCCGAATACGAAGCGTGCATCATTGGTATCAAAGCTGCTATTGACTTAAGAATCAAGTTCTTGCAAGTGTATGGAGACTCAGCTTTAGTGATCAGTCAGATTAAGGGCGAGTGGGATACGAAGCATCCGAATCTTATTCCGTATCGGGAGCATGTTCTGAGTTTGATTCCCTACTTCGAAGAGATTACTTTTGATCACATTCCACGAGAAGAGAATCAGTTGGCAGACGCATTGGCTACTATGTCGTCTATGTTCAGGGTTAGATGGGACAACGAGGCTCCCCAGATCATCATTGAGAAGTTCGACGAACCAGCGCATTGTTATGAGCTTAATGCAGAAGAGAAACCTTGGTATTACGACGTGAAGAGGTATCTTGAGACTCAGGAATATCCAGGGGGCATCATTAATGATAAGAAGTTCATGAGAAGGTTTGCATCCAAATTCTTCCTCAGCAACAGCATCTTATACAAGCGCAACCACGACTTGTGCTTACTCCGCTGTGTAGACCAGAAAATGACAATACATATCATGGAAGAGTTACAAGAAGGCGCATTTGGTACCCATTCTAGTGGACATATGATGGCTAAGAAGATTCTGAGAACAGGTTACTATTGGTCAACCATGGAAGCTGATTGCCACCGCTACGCTCGATCTTGCCACAAGTGCGGTTATGCGAGACAAAGTGCACGTACCTCGGTACCACGAATGTCCAAACAGCTCCTTGGCCTTTTGCAATATGGGGCATTGACATGATTGGAGAAATCAAGCCCGCTTCCAACGGACATCGTTTCATCCTTGTGGCAATTGATTATTTCACCAAGTGGGTAGAAGCAGCCTCGTTCGCATCTGTTACCAAGAATGTTGTGGCTCGTTTCATCAAGCATAATCTTATCTATCGGTATGGCACTCCCGAAAGGATCATCACCGATAATGGCTCTAATCTCAACAACAAGATGATCACCGAACTCTGCACGCAGTTCAAGATCAAGCATCACAACTCTTCTCCTTATCGGCCTAAGATGAATGGCGCAGTGGAAGCCGCCAACAAGAACATTAAGAAGATTATACAGAAGATGACGGTGACTTACAAAGATTGGCATGAGATGTTACCATTTGCTCTTCATGGCTATCGCTTTCTGATCGAACATCAACAGAGGCAACCCCTTCTCTCTTGTTATGCAGTATGGAAGCATTCCTACCAATCGAGGTTCGATACCCTCGACGAGAGTCCTCGGGAGGCGAGTTAGGCGAAGCGATTGGGTCGAGACTCGCCTTGACCAGATTAATTTGATTGATGAGAAGCGACTCGCATCCATTTGCCATGAGACGGATCTATCGAAGCGAATGATCGGAGCATTTAACAAGAAGGTCAAGCATCAGTCTACCAAGTCGGTGATCTAGTAGTCAAGCGCATCATTCTTCCACAAGGTGATCGAGGGCAAATGGACTCCCACCTGAGGACCATTTGTAGTCAAGACAGTATTTTCCGGCGGAGCTATGATACTTAGCACCATGGATGGTGAAGACTTCATACATGAGCGAGACATAGTCAAAAATACTACGCATGAAAGAGACCCGCTGGGTCGGTGACCTAGGCAAAAATAAGGGCATCTGGCGAACCAAAAGGTTCGGGCAAAAGTTAAGGATATATACAAAACATGTACACCGCAAGTCGAAAACACGAAAAGGCGGCTTGGGCAAAAAGGTATCCGGTGGACTGAAAACCGAAAGGCGGTCTAGGCAAAAGTTAGGGATTTAAGCGTACGGCTATGTCTCTTCCAGATCACTTACTTCCAGACTACTATCAGTATTCAAGATTCAAATGGCGAAGATCAATTCACTCACTTTCTACTGACAGCAAGGAGATGAGATAGTTGAAATATATGAGTACTAGCATAGTTGGAACTTACCGAGATTGTTTCCGCATAGCTTTTTACTTTCTTGTGTACAAACTACTCGGCCATATGCCACCTTCCAAATAAATACAATTTCTTTCTCTATAATTTTCACTGTTGTCGTTTGCAATAAGTCCAACGTTTGTTTTGAATGACTATACGCATTTGACAATAAGAATCTAATCACAAACATACGAAAAGTGAACATACAAAAGTAATTACTACAGGCTCCAGGAATTGAGATGACGAAAGTCACCAAAACCTTTCCCCATGAGCATGATCCCATAAAGTGTCACTCACTAAACCTCCCAGTGGATATATGTTAATCCTGACGGTGATTCCACTCAACTGAGCAATGTTACATCAGTCTCCAAGCAGTAACAATTCATCCCCAGCCGAGGTATCTATCATCAGCGGAATATCTCTCAACAATTCCCCTTTTCTCCAACAGCAGTGTCCAGACTTGAGACTTGGTCAGATAGTGCATCGGAGAAAATCTACGTCTTCTATCCCCCAGTCAGAGATTCCAACAGGCCCTAACCCGGTCTCCCAGCAACCATCAAATGCTCTCAGTGAGATCTGCTCAACCCGATGGAGTGCCTCCTAATTCTCCCCAACAAGGTCTACATACAAGATCCCCAACAGATTCCCTCCCAGACTCTCCCCAGCAGGGTCTATGTATGAGATCTCCAACAACGAGTTTCTCAATTTCTACCTTCCTCAACGGTATCTAGGCCCAAGACTTGGTCAGATAGTGCACCGGAGGAATCAAAGTTTCCTCTCTTCTCAGGGACTCCATCCCCAAACAGAAGTCAGAAATCTCCAAGCAGAACATCCGCATCTTCTTCAAGATGGATATGTTTTGAAATACCACAACATCTATCATTCATACATTACTCATAAAGTCATAAGTCATGCATATGTCATTCATATACATTGTCATGCATCATACTTTGCATAAAACTAACAAATATTCTATCGAAGTTCTCTTGTTTTCTCCAAAACAGGTAAAAGTCATTTCTGACACAAGCAGGTCCAAGATTAAGACCGAATCCAGGAAAACTATCGAAGGCCGCCCTAGTTGTCCTCCGACAATTGGGCGAGATTAAGCCCGAATCTCGGCGGAAAACTATCCGAGCGACCACCCTCGTTGTCCTCCGACAACGGATCCAGATTAACACCGAAGCGGACGGAAACCTATCCGAGCGATCACAAGTTATCCTCCAATAACGAGCGGTGGATCAATACCGATGCTGAGGGAAGCTATCCACATTTGCCGACTACTATTCCCCTCGAGTAATCGGCCGCGAGATCTATTCTCTCTTATTATCAACACAACTCTGAGTCTAAGTGCGACTCGGTTGCCTGGATGGCATCTTAAGCCCATCTCCGACTACTTGTCAACATTTCTCCCTTTTGGAATGCTGCATATTTGGTTAAAAATCAATACAAACCAATAACTTCATTCAAAGATGAGCACAAAGTCTAACGTGCGACTCCCTCCGGATGGCATCTTAAGCCCATCTCCTCTCCTTTCCGGAAACATCTACAAAGCCTAGCGTACGGCTCACTCCCCAGCATCGATCTTTCTAGATGGCATCTTAAGCCCATCTTCGTCAGTTCTCCTATCAACAACCTCGAGTCTAGCGTACGACTCATTCCCCAGCGAAATCTTCAGCTTCTCCAAATGGCATCTGTAAGCCCATTCCCGCATCATCCAACAGCGAGTGCAAATTTTCGGTGTACTCGGTGTTCAATCATCTTCTACCTTGGTCACGAAAGACAAGTATGTCAATCTAACCTTCGGTACAAGAAGATTGAGCAGGCAGTCATACCCAAAATTTTCCCTCCATCTCCTCAAGATCTCACATCCATACTTAAGGATTCCTCAAGAGTTGATCAGACAGACTCTCTCCTAGACAATCAACCCAAACTAGGGTTTGGCAATTCTAAGGTCAAGATGGACTTCCAACATCTTCAATGATCATCACGCCTCCTCATATGCTTCAAAGATTCTCCATGTCAAGTTTCAAGCCTCACAGATCAAATTTCCTCAGACAATTGCTCAGATGGTTGAAAATCCGTTGTATTGGACAAAAAGTCAACTGTGGTCAACATACAGTCAAACTTCATAATTTTTGGTCAACATCATCATTTTGAAGTTACATTCATCATTTGATCAAGGGTTGATCATGATTCATCAAGAAAACTCAAGATTTGCTCAAAGTCAAACTTTCTAAATTAAGGTTTCTAGGTAAAAAGTCAACTGAACTTTGACTAATCATAACTTTCTCATACTTTCTCAGAAATTTTTCCACCACCTCTTGTTTTGAAGAAAATTCAATTCTCTACAACTTCATGTCTCACAAGAATGTCCAAAAAATGCTTCATTTGAGAGGTATGGCTAAAACATTATAGGTCATTTTCAAAGTCAACAAAAGTCAACTTTTGTTTTGAAGATATATTGAGCATGGAAACTCCAATTGAGATGAGACAAAAAAGGTTGGTTAGAGGACTCTTAGAGCTTTCGAAAAAGTCCAATAACACTCAAAAATGTGGAAAATTGAGCAAGATACACCATTCACAAGTTGGGAAATTTTGAAGAAGTGCACAAAGAGAAATACTTCTAAATATCAAAAAACTTTGCAAATGGGCCTACTTTTTCTTCATCCAAACTTGTTCCTTATACAATTAGGAATATCCAAGCCCAATGCCACGAATTTTTATTTTATTTTCTATTTAATTTGGAATTTATTCATTTAAATACAAATTAAATTCAAAATAAAGTATAAAATCAAAATTAATTGCAAACTTGATTTTATTTCTTCCTTGAGATCCAAGCAACTCATAAAGACCGACAAATTTCGAAATTTGGATGGATATGGCAAGATTGGATTGAAAATTGATCAAAATTTGAAGATTTGATTTTGTACAAAATCAAATTTGATTAGCATTGATCATTGATTAATTCTTTCCCAAAACAACTCGAATCCTTCTACTATATATACATGATACATACCACACGAATTAGGGTGAAAATTTGCTCAAGAACCCTTATTGCAATTCAAAAAACCGTGGTACACAAGCAATCCATGCCTTGGTTTTAGTGGTTTCAATCAATTTTGAGCATTCCATCATGTTCCTTGGGTTGTTTAGAATCGATCCAGGACCTTCATCATCCAAATCCATCGAAGAAAATCCGAGTTGGTTTGTTCTTAAAAATCCAAAATCGTATTTTAATTCTCATGCATTTTAACATGTTTTGTGGTTTGTTTTGTGTTTAGATGGAAGTTTGCAAGCTTTACTGCATAGTTTGATTGCATTTTCATGGCGAATCGAAACTTGCCATAGCTAGGGTTTCATGGACGAATTGGGATCCCACGAAATAGGATAAATTGGACAAAACGAATACTACCATCATGTTTAGAATGATGAATCTAATCGAACCATGCCTTTGAATTGAATTTATATTGCCTGTGTTGGATTTTGGAATTTGCAGGGGTCATAGCGTCGCTCACGAGGCCGGCCGAAATTCAATTCAAATGAGACGATGAAGTTCTTGGCGGAGCGAAGCAATGGAAGGACGACGCGTGTTGTAATCCACTCATCCCAGCTTTCAAACACGCTTGCACACATGGCATGGTGGTTAAGACGTTCACTGTGCACAGATGCTCTCCAGGGTCATGAGTTCGATCCCCACTGGCACCGGTTCCATCTTTCTTTTTCCAAACATGCATATTTTCATATTTTCTATTTTATTTAATATTTTCATGTTATTTTAATTTCTTTTCAATATTTTTTATCATGCATTAAAAAAATATCAAAAATTATTTTTCTTTTTACATTATTTTCAGAAAACCTTTATTTAATTTATAAAATTAAAATATACAATTTTGCATGCATATTTATTTTTATTCATAATTTAGCATTTAAATCAATTTTAATTAGTTTTAAATTATTAAATTGCATCTAAAAAATCCCAAAAAATTATTTTAGCATATTTATATTAGTTCCACATGTCATATTTTCTCACTCAAAAATTGCATTTGCTAACATTTTTTCTCTTATTCAATTCATCTCGTATTTTCCGATTTCTCATTCTTTCACAGGTCATTCCGATTCAGACGATTTTTCTTTTATCGTTTTATTTTTTCCAATAATGTAACTGTTTATGGGATGTAATAGTTTAAATTAGGTTTTATTTTCCATAAGTTTAAATTATGTATACGCCCCAAAGCCATGTAATAGCGTGGGACATTTATCTTTCGCATCTTTACATTCCGCATTTTAATTTCGCACCTACAAATTGCTAGTAACTAGGCGTGTATGGCAAGATAATAATGAACATAGCCCACTAATTTTCAAGATAAAATATCTGAATCAACACACTCTTTCACATGCACCCTTAGGGTAATTCTCTCTCGTTGCCTTCTGAATTCAAATGGTCATGTCCTCGAGCGTGAGGTATTCTAGCACCGTTGCCTTCAAAAAAAATCATCATAGTCCCTTCGATACAAAGATCATAGACCCACGATGTCGCCTCCGAATACATGATCTTGACCCTCGATTGTCGCCTTCGAAAAATGATGATAGTCCCTTCGAATGTGCTAGGATACTTCCTACAAGTTGCCTTCTATGACCATCCGATGTCCCTTCAAATGTCCCTTCCACATCCAATGAATGGAGTTACCTACCAACTAATGGTATGGCTAGCGCTATTCTAAAGGAACGTAAACAATACAAAAATGACAAAATTCTGAGTAGGTAATAAGACTTTTAGTTGCTTGCTCTATCAAAACACTTTTCACACCTCACACTTTTGTCAAAGTTCAAACTCTTTTCAAAACAAAACATTTCAGAACACTTTGTATACATTCCTACATGAATCATTACAAAGTCAAGCGAAATGCCTTTTCAAAACATTTTGTCAAACACACGAAAGCACAAAATTTAAAGTGATCTAGAGCAACTAAGAGCCGTAGATAAACTACGGATGGAAAGAGTGCTAATACCTTCCCTTTTCATAACCTTCCACTCGAGAATCTAACGAAGGCCTTTTTCTGTACTTTTACCTTCCCTTAATTGGATAAAAATAAAAGTCGGTGGCGACTCTTGCTATCCGCATATTTGCGATACAAAAACACTAAAAAGTCAGTTCACCGTGTTACATTGACCACTTAAGATTTGGGCGTTCAGCGCGAGTAAGGCGTCGAAGCGCTCCTGATGCACCCTCTCGGCTCTGGCAGATATAAGATTCTGATGATGAATGGCTCGGAGGATCTCGTCAAGAGACGGAGGTGGTGGAGCAGAGGATGACTCAGGTATGTCAGGCACGGGAACAACTCGATCCAGTTCTTCCTGCATCTCATCAGCAGGGCCGACATGAGGTTCTTCTTGAGTAGCAGCAGGGCCTTCAGGGTCTTCAATGTTAAATAGCCAGTTGGCTCGGTTCTGAGGGTCGATTCGGTCCCTGCAAGGAAAAACAATGTTAGTGTAAAATCGATTACGAATCCTTTGGATGGAACTTTCCGTCGTCCCGCTCGTGGATGAGGTGGGCTGATTTGCAATGGTCTAAAGTGGCAGGACCGATGGTCGGGATGGCGAGATGAGCAAGGGTGTCACCATGGTTTAGTGCTAAAGCAAGAAGTGACAAGCCCTCCAAAATAGAAAGGTTTGCCTCCTCTAGTGCGGATGGGTGAATATGGGCCGAGGAGGAAAGGTGCGGCGTTAATTTTCGGCAGAGAATGCATAATGCATGAACGACTCCTTAGAGTTTAGCTTGTGGTTACTATCTCTTGCGAAGATTGTATTACCTAGGATCGGTGGAAGTATCGTATGGCGGATTATGAATTTGAGTGGCGTTGAGATGATCATAAGAGTGTGCTCGGTTGTTGGTGAGGCTATGCCAAGGTTGAAAGACTCTTCTCCAAAGTTGTCGGGTACGGAGGTGGGAACCTTCCTCGGTGCAATCAAGCAATTGTCGAGCGCGTTACGAGTGAACTCGTATTCGGTACGAATATCGAAACCGCAACACCAAAAGTTGGTTTGTTGAACCGGTGGAGTGATGTAGCGGAAGGCGGGAACTCGAGTGAGATTCTCGTCGTGGTGGGGTGGCTACATAGAGTCCACAGGTTGACACTCTGAAGAAGGTGTTGAACACCCTCAAGCAAACCAAGATCTCTGAGGCAGTCAGTGTCAACATACCTAGTGGGGTGTAGACCACGACGTTGGAATTTCAAAAACTTAATGCGTTGAGTCTCGCCTTGTTCACCATCACGTAGGGTAATGCCAGGAATAGGTTGGAGGTTGTTCGCCATTTGCATGCAAGAGTGTTTGAGTGAGAATGGGTGTGGTTGGTGAATGAGAGAATGAGAAGATGATACGGGTAATGGATGTATATATAATGAAAGGAGATAGTGGGAAATTTGAAAATTGATAGGAATTAGTGGTGGGTTGAATGGGGTTAATGGGTAGTTAATGGAGGAAGTGGGATGATTGGGGAGTTATGGAAAAAGAAGAGAGAAAGGTTGAGGGAAGAAGAAAAGGGAACGTTCTGATAACAGGGTTACTGATGTAGCCCGTGTTACGGTCGTAACACCAGTGATGGTAACACCTTTGAAAGGCGTGTGACGGTCGTGGGGGTGGATTACGATCGTGGCGACTAAATTTTGCAAATTTTTACAGAACAGAACACCAGTACACAGAGTATATATTTTATAGCAGGCAGAACATCTCAGGCATTCCAACATAAACACAACATTAATTTATTCAACATATAATCCGGTATATATAATTATAATAGAGTGAAAACCATAAAAATTGTAAGCGAATAATGAATGCAAGTTTAAAATTGAAAACAAACAATTGCATTAATTCAAATTGAGTAACTTGTTCTTTTTGTGGAAGATAAATGACTTGTAAATTGAAATGCAGTAATTTAATAAAGGATTGAAACTACCTAGAAACAAAGAAGAATGGAAAAATTCTAAAAACTAAGAATTGAAAAACTAAAAACTGAAAAACTAATAAACTAAAAACTGCTTCATCCAATCTTTTCTTTTAATATCTCTAAAGCTTGGGTGATGTTATAGAATTGCTCCACTGTGATGTCAGTTAAACCAATAAGATCCAAACACATAGTCTTCAATTCATTCTTTATTCCATCAATGTCAGTTTTATAAGCATCCAAAGTGGTCAGAATGGTGTTTAATTGTGTAGTGTATTCTCCTTGGTTTACATCATGGGCTACTTGTGCTTCAGCCATATTTGTAAAGTCATGGTAACCAGGAGGAGTTTCAGGATCTGTTTCGTTTTCAGACATGAAATTATCAGCAACAAAATATGATTGTGGTGTTTCTGGTGTCCCAGGATGGTCAGGTGGATTCAATTCATACAACCAATTATCACGGTTATGTGCACTTACTCGGGCATGGTTCGGAAGGGTAAAAAGAGTAACAACTTCGTTCCTTATCAGGTAGTCATATGGTGCAGGGCCTAAATTTCCTATTATCAGGTTGTTGAAACAGAAATCAATATTCATAGGCCTAATTGATCCAAATGGTGCACAGTTATTAAGTTGGTAACGAAGTCGAGCATTTGCAATCATTGTAACCAATCCTCCCACACTGACAGGAACATTAGGGTCCTCACTAATGCGGGTAAAGGTCTTCATCAGGAGTGGGACAGCATTAACAGGGCGTCCTGTGTTTATACAATAAAGGAGAGATAATTCATCCTTGGATACAGCATTTTGGTTTTGTTCTTTTCCGAACAGAGTGTGGGCAAGAATCCTATGGAAATAACAGATGGTTGGGTTATGTATCTCATTGTTATCCATACTTTCTGGGTCAGGGTGATAGTTTTCGGTTAAAGTACCCCAGAAGTAATCCAGTTCAAAATCCAATAAATCCGCCTCAGGGGTGGTAAAAGCTAAGGGTCCACTGGGGAATCCTAATAAAGCAGCTAAGTCCCTATGGTTATAGGTGAACTCAATACCAAAAAGTCTAAAGGCAATGATTCCTTTTCGGGCTCCGACACCGTGTTCAGGGATGTAAACTAAAGAACTCAAGAACTCAAGGGTAAGCTCTCGGTAAGTGACAAACCTATTTTTCAGGTGTGCTCTCTCCCATCCCAACTGGTTAAACATGTAGTAAACACTGTCAGTAATGCCTAAAGTGTCCATAGTGGGTTCATCATAATACAGGGTTAAACTGACGTCTCTTTGAGATAAAGCCTCAAATCTTCTCCTTTGGTTTCTACCTCTAAAGGTGGTTTCCATAAAGTTCTGTGGGGGATCCATAACAAAAGTAAATCGGGGAAACAGAGTAGAGGAGAAAGTAAAGAGAAAAAGACTTTCGAAATCACTGGCAAGTAAAATTGTTTTGAAATCGATGCAGTTTTATAAAAGTTTTAAAATGAAAAATACATATATAGCAAGCAAAAACAAATAAAACAAACAAAATAAAATAAACAAAATAGCAAGCAAAAACAAATAAAATGGGTTGCCTCCATGAGCTATTTGTTTTAACGTCATAAGCTGAAAGTACCTAGTGAAAGATTAGCGGAGAAATAGGTGGCAATTCTCGAGTTTAAGCTTATTCGTATAGTCTCTATTATCTATACGATTATATTGTTTTAACAGCTGCGTTTACAATAAGCGGGCTATTTCTATTCTTAATTTCTACACTTGGAAATACTCTTGTAATTTGAAAGGACGGACCATCTAGATTTAAGTTTTCAGGGAAGAGTCTAAGTCTAGAATTAAATAAAAAATCGACATCTCACACTAAATTCTTTCGAGATAAGCGGATCGTGCCATTTTAGTTAGTTCTTTGTATATTTTAGCGTTTTCGTAGCGTCTAGTCTTAATTCTTCCAATTCATGTAAATCGATTCTTTTCGCTGTAGTTAATATTGAGTGTCTTTATCGCCCAATAAGCTTTATGCTCTAATTCTACGGGAGATGACGGGATTTTCCGTAAACAAGTTTGAAAGGTGTAGTTCGATAGGAGTCTTGTAAGCATCCTATAAGCCCATAAAGCCGTTAAGCTTGGGCGACCAATCTTTTAGAAATAGCGAAGTTTTTCTAATATTTGTTTAATCTCTACATTGAAACTTGACTTGTCCGCTAGTTGCGGATGATAAGGTGTTGCTACTGTGGTGTTTCACTCCATATTTAGATAGTAATGTATCAAATATCTTGAAATAAAATGAGATCCACCGTCGCGATAACAAGTCGAGAACACCAAGCGGGAAAATTATATTCTTGAAAAGCTTTATCACCACTCGTGTGTCATTTGTAGGAGAAGCTATTGCCTCGATCCATTTTGAAACATAATCGGCATTCAGTATAAACTTGTTTCAAAAGAAGAAGGGAAGGGTCCCATGAAATCTATTCCCCAAACATCAAAGATTTCAACTTCAAGTATTCCTTTCTGAGGCATTTCATCGCGTCGTGAGATTTACCGGTGCGTTGGCATCGATCACAGTTTTTTACGACGATGTGGACATCCTTCCACAGGTTAGGCCAGAAAAGGCCGGCTTGGAGAATTACGTTTTAGAGGTGCTAGCATGTCCGCCATAAGGAGATGAATGACAATGGGAAATGACGTCTTCTATTTCTTCGTCGGGTATACAACGACGGAAAATTCCATCAGGTCCTCGTTTAAATAAAAGTGGTTCGTCCCAATAGTAACTCTTGAGATCATGGAAGAATTTCTTTTTCTGTTGGTAAGTTAAGTCAGGTGGAAGCGCACTGGCAGCTAAATAATTAACGATGTCAGCATACCAAGGCAATCCTATGGTCATGTCAATGGCTTCCACGACTTCCTTAGCTTCTGGTTTATGTAAATCCAATTGAGCTAGGTCGTTTATCATCTGTGATATCAGATGCTCATACGGAAAATCGTCGTTAATTGGCACTTGTTTGGGTTTTATACCTTCTAAATGGGATAAATGATCCTTCTGACGTTTTGGTTCCTTTCTTGTCCTTAATTTCCAAGTCAAATTCTTGTAAAGTAAGATCCATCGGAGGAGTCTAGGTTTGCATCTTTCTTGGCAAGTAAATATCGATAGCGTGGTCCGTGTAAATGATAATTTTGCTCCTACAAGGTAAGAGCGAAATTTGTCAAGCGAAGACCACGGCTAAAGTTCTTTCGGTTGTGGCGTAGTTCATCGAAATTTGAGTCTAGCGTTCTGTGGCGTAGTAAATGCGTGAAGTTTCTTATCTTTCCTTTGTCCAAGCTGCACCTCTGGTAATCACTTGCATCGCATGATTTGAAGGTAACCTCAATCGGGCGGTTGCATGATTGGTGCGAAATAAGTCTTGACTTTAAGGGTTTCAAAAGCTTTAAGACAATCGTCATCGAATATGAACTCGGCATCCTTCATTAATAGGTGGTAAGTGGTTTTGTAATTTTAGAAATCTTTAATAAGCGTCGGTAAAAGGCGTGTCCTAAAAACTTATCTCTCGAACGGTCTTGGGTGGTTGGAGTTCTTTGATCACTTCTATCTTAGCTTTATCAACTTCAATTCCTTTATTAGAAATAACATGTCCAAGTACGATTCCTTCTCTAACCATGAAATGGCATTTTTCCCAGTTAAGCACAAGGTTTACTTTCACACATCGTTCTAAAACACTCTCTAAATTGGATAGACATCCTTCAAAGCTTTGTCCACACACAGAGAAGTCGTCCATAAACACTTCCATGATGTTGTCAATGAAATCTGCGAAAACGGCCATCATACATCGTTGGAAAGTTGCGGGAGCATTACATAATCCAAAAGGCATTAAATGCATGCATAAGCGTTCCATAGGGACACGTGAATGTAGTCTTCTCTTGATCGTCAGGGTGAATGGGAATTTGGAAAAATCTGGAATAACCGTCTAAATAGCAGAAATAGGAGTGTTTGGCTAATCGTTCTAACATTTGATCAATAAAGGGTAAAGGAAAATGGTCTTTCCGAGTAGCTTTGTTCAGTTTTCTATAATCAATACACACTCTGTGTCCACTAACTACTCTTTGTGTTATCGACTGCTTGTGCGTTTTTCACAGTGACACCTCCTTTCTTAGGTACGACATGCCTTTGGGCTAACCCATTTACTTTCGGAGATCGGGTATATAATTCCGGCTTCCATTAGCTTTTGATTTCATCTCGACTACGGTCTTTGAGGATCGGATTGATTCTTCTTTGAGGTTCTCGAGAGGTTTTGCAATCCTCTTCTAATAGAATCTGGTGCATACAAATTGAAGGACAAATTCCTTTTAAGTCGATATGTTGTAACCTAGCAGTGGGTATTTCCTTATAACGTCTAAAAGTTTACGAGTTTTGGCGTTCCTAATGGAATTCACTATTACAGTCGAGTTTGTTCGTTATCAAGGAATTCGTATCGTAGATTTTAGGTAAAACTTTTAATTCTAGTTTTGGTTTCTTGCGACATGGCATATGATTAGGTGTAAGTGTGTGTCTGGTGAGCTGACTTTGTAGGATTTTGTATCCAAATGTGCGTATAGCAAGAGTCGCCACCGACTTTTATTTTATCAATTAAGGGAAGGTAAAAGTATGAAAAAGACCTTCGTTAGATTACGAGTTCGGAGAATGGTTATGAAAAGGGAAGGTATTAGCACCCTTTCCATCCGTAGTTATCTCGGGACTCTTAGTTGCTCTAGATCACTTTTTTAAAATTGCTTTCTGTGTGTTTGACAAATATGTTTTGAAAAGGCATTTCGCTTTGACTTTGCAATGACTCATGTAGGAGTGTATACAAAGTGTTTGGAAATGTTTCGTTTTGAAAAGAATTTGAACTTTGAAAAAAAAGTGTGTGGTGTGAAAAGTATTTGATAGAGCAAGCAACTAAAAGACTTATTTACCCACTCAGAATTTGGTCGTTTTCATACTTCTACGTTCCTTTAGAATAGCGCTAGCCATACCATTAGTTAGTAGGTAGCTCCATTCGTAGGATGTAAGCGGGACATTCGAAGAGACGTCGGATGGTCATAGAAGGCAACTTGTAGGAAGTATCCTAGCACATTCGAAGGGACTATCATCATTTTTCGTAGGCGACAATCGAGGGTCAAGATCATGTATTCGGAAGCGACATCGTGGGTCTTATGATCTTTGTATCGAAGGGACTATGATGATTTATTTGGAAGGCAACGGTGCTAGAATACCTCTACGTTCGAGGACATGACCATTTTGAATCGAAGGCATCGAGAATTACCTAAGGGGTGCAGGTGTGAAAGAAGTGTGTCAAATTCAGATATTTTATCTTGATGATTAGTGTGAGCTATGTCCATTGTTATCTTGCCATACACGCCTATTTACTAGCAATTGATAAGGGTGCGGAAAATAAAATGCGGAATATAAAGCGGGAATGTAAAGGTGCGGAAAGATAAACCTACGCTATTACATGGCTTTGAGGCAGATACATAATTTAACATGCGGAAAATAAAACCCTAGTTTAAACTATTACATCCCATGAACAGTTACATTATTGGAAAATAAAGCGATAAAAAGCGTCAGAATCGAGCAACTGTGAAAGAATAAGAAAATCGGAAAATATGATGAAATCGAAATAAGAAAATGTTAGAAAAATGCAATTTTAATATGAGAAAATTAATATATCTGGAAATAAGATAAATAAACTAAAATAATTTTTTGGGATTTTGGAAGATTTAATAATTAAAATGCAATTAAAAGTGAATTAAATGCAAAAATATAAATAAAATAAATATGCATGCAAAATTATATTTTAAATTTATTAAATTAAATAAACATTTTATGAAAATAATGTAAAAAGAAAAAATGTTTTGGTAATTTTTAATGCGAGAATAAAAATCATGAAAAATTAAAATAATGCAAAGTATTAAATAAAGAGAAATAGGAAAATATGAAATTTGCAAACTTGTAAAATAAAATTATACGAGCCGGGATCGAATTGGAGACACTAGCTTCAAACTTTGAAAACATGACCAAGCGGTGGCATGCCTTCTTGTTTGGAAGCGGACGATTTGAAAATAACACGTCGCTCATGACTTCCTCCGCTCGCCATCGTCATCTTCAACCTTTTGAATTTTTGAAAGATAGCGTCGGCTTTGGTTCGGCCTTCTGAGACCAGCAAAATCAAAAATCGTTATACATAATATAAATTATATCTAAGGCCATGGTTCGATTCTTTGAAGCATTCCGAATGCAATGGTATAGGTCTTATTGTCCAATTTTATGTATTTCATGAAACCCTAAATCGGCCACATAAACCCTAATCATGGTGAAACACGATTCCGTACGAAATCCAATTGGCTTGCCCAGAAAGTTTGAAAACTTGATTCTAAGCACAAACAAACAATCAAAACAAGTTAATAATGCATGAATATTGATAATCGAATTTGGAAAAAGTTTGACAAACCGAAATCTGATTTGCTCGATTCTTGATGTTTTTGAATGATATAAGAGTCTGGATCGACTCTAAAGACCTCAAGGAATGCAATGGAATCCTCAAAATCGGCTGTGGATGGATGGAACTAGGATTGCTAGTAGCTTCAAGCACACGGTGTTTTCAGTTTGAGAATAGGGTTTAGAGCCAATTTTTCGTCCCTTGCAATTGAGATGCATCAAGTATATATCTTTGGATGGATTTGGGATTGAATTTGGAAAGAATTAATCAATATTCAATGGAAATCAAATTTGATATTCTCATGAAATCAAATTTTCAAACTTTATCAATTTCAATCCAATCTTGCCAAATTTGATCTATTTTGAAATTCTGGCATTTATGGGTTGATTGGATCACAAGAAAGCAATAAAATCAATCTTCAATTAATTTTGATTTTATAATTTATTTTAAGATTTAATTTGCATTTAAATGAATAAATTACAAATTAAATAGAAAAATAAATCAAAAATTCGTGGCATTGGGCTTGGACATTCCTAATTGTATGAGGAACAAGTTAGGATGAAGAAAAAGTAGGCCCATTTGCAAAGATTTGATTTTTGAAGTATCTCTCTTTGTGCATTCTTTCAAAATTGCCCAACTTGTGGATGGTGTAACTTGCTCAATTTTCCACATTTTTTAGTGTTCTTGGACTTTTTGGAAAGCTCTAAGAGTCCTCTAAACAGTGTCTTTAGTTTCATCTCAATTGGAGTTACCATGCTCAATATATCTTCAAATCAAAAGTTGACTTTTGTTGACTTTGAAAATGACTGTAATGTTTTGAGCTATACCTCTCAAATGAAGCATTTTTGGACATTCTTGTGAGACATGAAGTTGTAGAGAATTGAATTTCCTTCAAAATGAGCTTTGGTGGGAAAATTTACGAGAAAGTATGAGAAAGTTATGATCGGTCAAAGTTGATTGACTTTTCACCTAGAAACCCTAATTTAGAAAGTTTGACTTTTGAGCAAATCTTGAGTTTTCTTGATGAATCATGATCAACCCTTGATCAAATGATGAATGTAACTTCAAAATGAGGATGTTGACCAAAAATTATGAAGTTTGGTGTATGTTGACCACAGTTGACTTTTGTCAATACAGATTTTCAACCATCTGAGCAATTGCCTGAGGAAACTTGACTTGTGAGGCTTAAAACTTGTCATGGAGAATCTTTGAAGCATATGAGGAGGCATGAAGACCCTTGGGGATGTTGGAAATCCATCTTGACTTGGGAGATACCAAACCCTAGTTTGGGTTGATTGTCTAGGAGAGAGTTTGTCTGATCAACTCTTGAAGAATCCTTGAGCATATATGTATGAAATCTCTTGAGTAGATGGAGGGCAAATTTTGGGGTATGACAGCTGCCCCTGTTCAATCTTCTTGTACTAGAGGGTTAGATTGACACGCTTGTCTTTCGTGACACAGGGTAGAAGATGATTGAACACTCAATACACACAATTTGCACTATTATGGTGATGGCGGGAATGGGCTTCAGATGCCATTTGGAGAAGTTGGAGACTTATTTGGGGAGCAGTCGTCGCTAGACTCGAGAATGTTGATAGAAGAATTGGCGGAGATGGGCTTAAGATGCCATCTGGAAAGGTCGATCTTTGGGGAGTGAGTCGTATGTTAGACTACGTGTTCACTTTAAATGAAGTTATTAGTGCGTTGATTTTTAACCATATATGCGCGAAAGTGAAGAGATGTTGACAAATAGTCGGAGATGGGCTTAAGATGCCATCGAGGCAAGTGAGTCGTCGCTAGACTACGTAGTTGTTGTTGATCATAAGGAATCGAATAAATCTTAGTCTGATTACTCACGAGGAGATTGTAGTTGGCAAGAATGTGGATAGCTTCTGTTGTGCATCGGTGTTGATCCATTGCACATTATCGGAGGATAACGGAGGTGGTCTTCGGATAGTTTTCCGTCGGTTCGGGGCTTAATCCGGACTGTTGGCGGAGGACAACCAGACGGTCTTCGAGATAGTTTTCCGTCGGTTCGGGGCTTAATCCTGACCCGATCGTCGGAGGACAACCAAGGCGGTCTTCGGATAGTTTTCCGTCGATTCGGGGCTTAATCACGGACTGTTTGCGTCGATGACTTTCACTGTTTTGGAGAAAACAAGAGAAACTTTGATAGAATATTTGTTAGCTTTATGCAAAGTATGATGCATGATGTATATGAATGACATATGCATGAATATGATTTTATGAGAAATGTATGGATGATGAATGTTGTGATATTTCAAAACATATCCATCTTGAAGAAGATCTTGGATATTACATTTGAGGATTTCGACTCCTGCAGGAATTGTGTGGTGAGAACCCGCTTTTGAAGGAGAAGAAAGATATCATGGATTCCTCCGATGCACTATCGACCAAGTCTTGGGCCTAGACATTGTTGAGGAAGGTAGAGATTTGAGAAGCTCGTGGTTGGAGATCTCATAGACCTGTTGAGGAGAGTGCGGGAGGCGATCATTGGGGACCTTGTATGTAGATCCTGCTGAGGAAATTTAGGAGGCGCTCTCTGGGGATTAGAGTGTAGATCTCATTGGAGAGCATTTGATGGTTCTTGAGAGGCCGGGCTAGAAGAGTGCAGTCCGTTGTAATCTCATTTGGGAATAAAGGTGTATGTTTCTTCCGATGCACTATCGACCAAGTTTAGTCACGATCTTCTTTAGGGAGAAGGGAGGATTGAGACACGTCCGCTGGGGATGAATACCTTGACTGGGGATGAGGTGTTACTGCTTGGAGACTGATGTAACATTGCTCGGTTGAGTGGAATCATTGCTTAACATATACTCCGATGGGGATGGTGTGTTGTGAGTGACACCTTTGTGGGGATCATTTGGTGACTTTCGTCGTCATCCTCAATTCCTGGAACCTGTAGTAAGTACTTTTGCATGTTCACCTTTCGTATGTTTGTGATTAGATTCTTATTGTCAAATGCGTATAGTCATTCAAAACAAACGTTGGACTTATTGCAAACGACAAACAATGGAAATTGTAAAGAGAAAGAACTCGCATTTATTTTGAAATGTGGCGTATGGCCAAGTAGTTTTATACACAAGAAAGGTAAAAAGCTATGCGGAATCAATCTCGTTAAGTTCCAATTATGCTAGTACTCATATATTTCGACTATCTCATCCCTTGCATCGTTAGAAAGTGAGTAGACCGATCTTTGCCATTTGAATCTTGAATCTTGATAGTAGTGCAGGCGGTGATCGGAAGAGACATAGTCGTGCGCTTAAGTCTAACTTTTGCCTAGACCGCCCTTTGGGTTTTAGGTCTGGGATACCCTTTTTGCCCAAGCCTTTTCGGGTTTCGACTTGCGGTGTACATGTTTTGTATATATCCTTTATTTTGCCCGAACCTTTTGGTTACAGGATCTCTATTTTTGCCTAGGTTAATCGACCTAGCGGGTCTCTTTATCGTAGTATTTTTGACTATGTCTGCGTTCACGGTGTGGGAAGTCTTCACCATCCATGGTGCTAAGTATCATAGCTCCACGGAAAATCTTGTCTTGACTACGGTCCCTCATAGGTGGGAGTCCATTTGCCCTGGGATCACCTTGTGGAAGAATGATGCGCTTGACTACTAGATCACCGCTTGGTAGACTCGGTGTTTGACCTTCTTGTTAAATGCTCGATCATTCGCTTACGATAAATCATCCATGGCGGATGGGCGATCGTTCTCATCGATCAAGTTGATCTGGTCAAGCGTGTCTGACGATCGTCTTCACCTAACTGCCTCACGGAGGACTACGGTTGAGGTATCGAACCTCGATGGGTAAGGCGGCTTCCATACCGTATCACGAGAGAGAAGGGTTGCCCTGTTGATGTTCGTCTTTGAAGTCGATAACCATGAAGAGCAAATGGTAACATCTCATGCCAATCTTTGTAAGTCACTGTCATCTTACGTATGATCTTCTTAATGTTCTTATTGGCGGCTTCCTTCTGCCATTCATCTTAGGCCGATATGGAGATGAATTGTGATGCTTGATCTTGAGCTGCGTGCGAGTTCGGTGATCATCTTGTTGTTGAGATTGGAACCGTTATCGTGATAATCCTTTCGGGAGTGCCATACCGACGGATAAGATTATGTTTGATGAATCGAGCCACAACATTCTTGGTAACGAGATGCATCGAGGTTTTCTACCCACTTGGTAAAGTAATCAATTGCCACAAGGATGAAGCGATGTCCATTGGAAGCCATGGGCTTGATTTCTCCAATCATGTCAATGCCCACATTGCAAAGGCCAAGGAGAAGTTAAAACATTCGAGTTTGGAGTGCGTGCACTTTGTCGGCATAAATCGGCACTTGTGACAAGATCGAGCATAAGGTGACAATCGACTTCCATGGTGGACCAATAGTAACTTTGTTCTCAAAATCTTCTTAGCCATGGTGTGTCCTTTGGAGTGGGTACCAAATTAGCCTTCGTGTAACTCTTCCATGATACGCATTCTGTTTTACGGTCTACAGTGATAAGCACAAGTCGTGGTTGCGCTTGTATAAAATGTCGTTCTTTGAGGAAGAATTTGGATGCAAATCTTCTCATGAATTTCTTATCATTGTGGATGCCCTGCGATATTCACGAGTCTCAAGATACCTCTTCACGTCATAGTACCAAGGTTTCTCTTACTGCGTCAAGCTCACAACAATCTGTTGGTTAGTCGAACTTCTCAATGATGATCAGGGGAGCCTCGTTGTCCCATCGACCTTGAACATAGATGACATAGTAGCTAACGTGCATGGTGATTCTCTTCTCGTGGAATATGATCAAAGTAATCTCTTGTAGGGGATCAAATTCGAACATGCTCTCGTCTGGAATGAGATTTGGATGCTTCGTATCCCACTCATATGTCGGTGATCACCAAAGTGAGTCTCCATACACTTGTAAGAACTTGATTCTTAGGTCAATAGCGACTTTAAGACCCATGATGCACGCTTAGTACTCGGCCATGTTGTTAGTGCAGCTGAAACATAATCTGGCGGTGAAAGGCGTCCTCATGTAGGGGATGTAATGATGGCGCCAATGCCATTGCCAAGTGCGTTTGAGGCTCCATCAAAGACCATGGTCCATCGGGATCCTTGTTCGGGTCCTTCGTGCAGGCACAGTTCTTCACAATCTATAACTAGTAAAACATCTTCATCTGAAATTCGAGCGCATAGGTGATAGTCATCACGGCAGATGAGCCAAATGATCGGCTACTACACTTCCTTTGATCGCTTTACGAAAGTGTCTTGGATGTCATATTCGGTCAAGATCATTTGCCATCTTGCTATTCTTCGGAGAGATGGTTTCTCAAATATGTATTTTATCGGATCCATCTTGGAAATCAACAAGGTAGTGTGAGTCAACATATCTTGTCTTAGTCGTGAGCAGCCCAAAGCGTTGCAAGTTTTCTCAAGTGTGAGTATCTTGTTTCTGATCGGTAAACTTTTGCTAAGGTAGTATATTGCATGCTCTTTTCGACCCGGACTCGTCATGTTGCCCCAACACACACCCATTGAGTTCTCTAACACTTTAAGTACATGATAAGAGGTCTTCCTTGACGGCATCGGGATAGGAGGATTACAGGTACTCCTTGATTTTGTCAAAAGCGATCGGCAATCGTCGTTCCATTCCACTACTTGATCTTTCTTGATGGCTTGAAGATTGGCTCACAAGTAGCGATTAGGTGTGCAATGAACACGGAAATGTAATTCAATCGGCCCGAAACCTCGACTTCCTTCTCGGTGCGGGGGCTGGCATCTCTTGAATAGCTTTAACCTTGGCGGGATCAACTTCAATACCTTTACCGCGACAACAAACCCTAGGAGTTTTCGGATCGACTCCAAAGGTGCACTTGTTAGGATTAAGTCTCGATCTGTACTTCTTCAACATCAGCAGTTTACGCAAATGATCTAGATGTTCTTCTTGATGCGTGGCGAGCTATCATGTCGTCGGCGTAGACCTCTATCTCGTGATGAATCATGTCATGAAATAATGTAACCATAGCGGCGATAAGTGGCGCTGCGTTCTTCAATCAAGCGGCATAACCTTGTAGAAAGTGCCCCATTGTGTAACAAAAGTAGTCTTCTCCATGTCTTGAGGAGCCATTTTGATCGATTGTAGGAGAAACCATCCATGAAGGAAAACCTTATCTTTGGCGGTGTTGTCAACGAACATCAATATGAGGAAGTGGAAATCGTCTTTCGGACTCGCTTTGTTCGGATCTCGTAATCCACACATTCATACCTTATCCTTCTTAGCACGGGTACCACATTAGCAACCCAGGGATAAAGGTGACAGCTAAGAAACCGCGTTGAGGCTTCATAACCGGTTTGATTTTCTCGACATCTCGGGCGCATCGGCGAACCTACATTTCTTGGGAGAAAACCTTCTTTTGTTGGCAATCGGTGCACCAATATCGATGTCTAAACCGGGCATGTCTTCGTATGACCAAGCAAAACCTCAACATAGTCTCGTAGCATCGAATCAACCTTTCTTTAACACGTTCTCAAGACCCGCTCTATCTTGATCTCTTTTCTATCTTCGTCGATTACCCAAATTCACAACCTCGACTTGCTCTTCATGTGGCTGTATAACTCGCTCTTCTTCTTTGTAGCGATCGGCAAGTTCTCCGGCACTTCACAATCTTCCTCACTTTCGTCTTGACTTGGTAGATCGGATTATCGAAGTCATATTTAGCAATAGCATAAATTGTATTAACGAGATTCGGAGTGATTCTGCGATGTATCACGTGGGTGTGTAAGAAACACATAGCTTTTTAAGGGGTGATAAAGTAAAGAAGAAAACAAAAAATTGAATGCAAAAGTCCAACGAATTTATTGAATGAAAATCATAACGACGGATAATAACCCTCATGAAGCGAGCCATGATGCCGGGCAAGGCACTAGGCTTTCAAAGTTTATTGTTCAAAACATAAAGAAATACGAAAAGCAAAACAAAGCAAAGCAATTACTCCGCTAAAGGAGATTGGTATGGCGTCTTGATCTTCCAATTGCTAAGCTCATTATGCGGAGTTGGGAAGATCCACTTGCGATGTCGAAGTCATCGTCGTTGTCTTCTATAGCATGGATTCCACTCGGCGATGCGGAAGGAAGTTGGCGGCGTTCGCGTATCATCTTCGACCCTTGATGGTGAAGCCTAAACCGGTCTTGTCGGTTTGAAGGGAAGATCGGGGCTGTCCCCAAATAAAACTACCTTCTTCAACGGCTTGAGCATCTTTCAATGAGGCCATCCTAGGCGGAGCTTGTGTGACCGGGGTGTGGGAGAGTCAGGCATGACTCGGGTATTGTTTCAAAAGCTTGAGGGGTCTCGAAGAATTCACCCTCCACCTCGAGTATCGGAATGATGTAGATGATTGACCATATATTCTTCTTCACCACATCTTGTGACAACCTTCCCTTTCACCGGGTATTTGGTTTACGATGCAAGGTAGAGTATGACGCCCATGTATCCAAGGCGTCCGGTAGGCAAGAGTAAGCGGACGGATGTCCATGACAAAGAGTGGGTCAAAGTCAGGAACCGACTTTAACGATGTGAGCTCTCCAATCTTGCGCTTAGAACCATCAAAAGCTCTCACGATAATGTCCTGGGTCTCGAACCAACCCTTGACATCAAGTCGATCAAAAGCGATCTTGGAAGGATATTCAAAGCGAGCCGGTGTCAACAAAACATGAGATAGTGTAGCCCTTGCATTCAACAGAGATGTGCAAGGCCTTGTTGTGTTTCCTTCGGCGAAGTCAAATCGAGAGAAGCCTAGGCCGTTGTTGGCAGCCAGGCTAGCAATACAAACTTGATGATCGGTGGTAGTGTCTTGCGGCACATGAGCATTCTTCAAGAACTTCACCAAGGCATTAGCATGAGCCTCGGAGCACAAGAGCAAAGCGAGCATGGATATCTTGGGAGTCTGTCAATTGTTCCACACATTGTAGTCACTCTTCTTGATAATCTTGAATTTCCTCCATTTCTCGTTTGGAGGTGTCTTGATAACTTCCTTTGGTACCGGTTGGCGGGATGAGCCACTGGTTCTTTCCCTCTAGCTGGGGATATTGGTGGAGTAGACGGAGTGCGAGTTGGAGTCGCAGTGTCTTTTGGAGGAGAGATATCTGGAGAGAATACTCTTCCGGTTCGAGTCACCTTGCTAGATCCGGTGATGTTGTCAATGTCAGGAATGGTAGCTTCGACTGAAAGATCCTCAATGGTCAGAGGATCTTGCTTGACACCATGATAGTAAACATCAGCTCCATAATTCCAAGGGATAGCTTTGTCAGAGGAATATGGAACTGGTCTTGGAGAAGTAATGATGAGAGGTGCCACTCTAGGCACAGGATCAGCAGAGGAAATCCTTATTGTGTTAACATCAGCATAGTCTTCTAGGAAATCGTCACCCCATCCGGTCGCCTTAACATCTTCAATAGGGATCTTGTAACTATCAGGGACTGTGTACTTCACTATGTAATCATACTTTCCACTTGGCTGCCCCAAGGTATCCCACACAGATGGCACAGTGTCGTTCGCATTGTCGATCTTCAACTTAGACATTTCTTCACACAGCTTCTGCACAGGTGGTTTCAGAAAAAGTATCTCACGGTTGTCCATCATACATTGAACACGTCTTCTCAACCAAGCACAACCGTCAGGCGTAGAGGGGCACCAACGACAATTCTCTGGGCATCCTGGATTGACACCGACTTGCAACAAATTCTTCTTAACAGTCATCAGAGGGATGGTCAAGTCATCTATGTTGAAAACATAAGTATCGTCCTGTGACATTAGAACTCTTGTCATGGTTAGGCATAGGCGCATTGATCACGTTCGGGTCTCAGCGGGAGGATCAAATTCAATCTGCTTAGCTTCAATCATATCTTGAATCTTGTTCTTGAGCCCAACAATTGTCGATGTCGTGCCACAGGCTATTGGAATGGTAAGCACACTTAGCATTAGGATTGTACTTGGAGAGGAAGTGTTGACATTAGGAGGATCCCTCAGTGTCACTCTGCGTTCAACATGTGTTGCAAGGCTTGCGACAATGGCATGTTGATCTTAAATAGCTGTCTTCGTGGCGCGTTACGGCTGGCGTTGTCTCGTGAGGTTGTCTTGATGTAGGATTGGAGATCACAACCCCCCAGTTGAGCACGGTCGGACTTGGTTCGGCTTTTACGACCATACACGGCATTGGCTTCTTTCTTAGCACCAAAGATCTCTTGCGCATTTGAAGATGACTCTACATGGATCTTCCCACTCTTGATACCGACTTCAATCGCTCGCTTTGTCAATATCATTTCGGTGAATCCGGATGAAGAATTTCAATCGGATGATTGAAGAATGGGCTGTCGGTGTTCCATGAACATATCAACCAACTCCCTATTGGACAAGGGTGGTTGAACTCACTGCTAGATCTCTCCATTTTTAGCATACTCCTTGAACTTCTCGTCACGACCCATAGACATGCTTTGTAGTTGCATGCGGTGGGTGTCAATTCACATTGTACTCATCATGCATGAAAGCATCGGCCAAGTCACTCCAATACGGATACGGTCATTCTCTAGGTGATAATACCATTCCAAGCGGGTTAGGACAAACTCTCTTGAAAATAGTGCATCCACACTTTACATCATCGGTGTGGGATTGATCTTACGGACATAGGACTTCAAATGCGACTTAGGGCAAGACATGCCATCATACTTGGCAAAAGTAGGAACTTTGAACTTGGGAGGAATCACAACACGAGGACAAGACTTAGATCATCAAAATTCAGCCGGACATTTTCAAATTTTCCACACATTAGACGGTCTTCAAGTTGTTTGTACTTGTCATCTTCATCAGTGTTGGCTATAATCGGTGGTCCTCTCCTCCTTTCTTTGGCTCACGATCACCTTCATCACCCTTGGTACTCCCTCGGTATGGACACTTCCTTGAGAGAGCTCAATGGTGACCACCTTAGGACCCCCTTTGAAGCGTCTACCCATGTTGAGGAGACCAACAACCTTCTTCTTCTTGTTGATGAGTTTCTTGGATCTTCTTGGCCTTGGACCAAGTGGTGAACATCTGTTGGCCCAGGCATTACGAGCACGAGATCTTTGTGATCTGTTCAAGAGCCATTTCGCTAAAATAAATAGCGAGCAAATGAGAAACCAATCTCAATGTACCTGTGATGCAATGTTATGCTATGCTATGCAATGTTTATCGAATGCAATGCAATGTTTTCAAGGACCTAAGAGATTTAAATTTGTTAAACAAGCAATGAACAAACATTTATTAGTACTTCTTTTTATTATTCTTTTTCTTTTTTTAAGTACAAGAGATAGTTCAAAACAATAAAAAACATAAACATCCTAAAGCTCTAAGTCTCCCATGGGCTTCCTCTTGGTGCCGATGTAGCGTTGATGTTTCGCTCCTCGTGAAGTAGCTTGGTCAACTCTAGAACTTTCTTCTCACTTGCATTTGAGCTTCAAAGGTATCCCTTTCTTCTTTGAGTTGAATCCGGGATCTCTTCAAGTCTTCAAAATCGTGGGCATGTCGGGATGGAGAACGACATAGGGTCGTCACCTATAGCAGGTTCCATAATTCTTGGTAAAGCAGTGAATGGCATCATGAGGTTTTGAGCTCGAGCTCGCACCCATTTGAGGTAAGGTTCCCAAGGAATGGAGTTCGGTGCCCCAAAGTCTTGGTATCGTCTTTTTACCATGCCCCACATGTATAAACCTTCGGTAATGCGGAGATCGTGGTTGTAGTCGAACACAACATCTTGGAGAAGCATATCATGTGGACCATTTCTTGAGCAAAACCAAAGCGTATAGCTAGAGAAGGGTTGTAAGTAATACCTCCCTTATACCAAGGAGTGGTACATTAGGAATTCTCCACAGCTCAATGGTGAAGTCTTTTTGAGAGAAAGATTCCAACGGATATCTGAATGAGAGAGTGACATCAATCTTTGAGACCATCTCAACCTTTGTTCATTCTTCAAAACCGATGGAGGAAGGTGCGAAATAAACCACCTTGAAAGTAACGGTACACAACACATGAGAGTTCCTTGTCGCTTAGTAGTACGGGTATGGAGAGAAGGCAGGATGTCTCCAAGTAAAGTAGGCACAGGATTGCGGGTAAGGAACAACTTGATGGCATTGATATCGATGATTTGATCCGAGTTAGGAAATAGAACCAAACCATAAATTAGCAAGGCCACAACATTCTCAAATGCATGGAAACTCATAACTTTGAGGAATTCTCGGGCTTTCTTGATTAAGAACTTGGAAAGTAAACCCTTAACTCCACTTCTGGTTTCCCAATTGGCTTCAATCGGCGCTTAAGGTGTAAAGCGATGCGATGTCTTCGAACTTAGGAACCTTTTCTAAACCGGTGAATGGCATTTGATCAAGAATAGGTACCCCAGTAGCTTAGAATTCTTCAAGGTAGGAACCAAGCGATAATCTGGAAATGTAAAGCAATGGTGTTTCGGATCAAAGCTGGAATAGGACATGCATCATATCTTCTTCAAAAGCGGAGATAACCAAATCAAGAGATAACCATGTCTTTTGATGAATTGAGCATGGTGGAATTTGAAACCAATTCTTTGAGTTGAGAAGGATACCCATGAAGTTGATTCGGATAGTCTTTCTAGAAGCCATAATCCTACAAAAGCAGCAAAGATAAATCCTAGGTCCTTGAAATAGTTAGAAATGATATGCAATGCAAATGATGTCATGATGTCATGTTTACACACAACAATTCACACAATGAGCCTAGGTTTAAGGCTTGCATGAGGCATAGGTGATTACCCTACCAAAAGTTTGAGTTGGTTCATCTGTCCTAATAGTAAGGGTTCTAGGAATCTCATATCACAGATCTTTCGTGGCGCTTATTTCAATCTGACGGCCAGTGGTCGATCGAAAATGTCCCAAAGTCAATCTCAATGGCGTAGCATCGGTATCAACCAACCTCGGTCTACACCAGCCGGCCATCTCACTACCTTCTAATGGCCAAGATGGGTCAATTAAGGTTCTAAAAGTTTAGTTAGCGCTTGATGACACCACGAAGCCAAATACTATCTTCAACTTGGGAATGAAGAGTATCGGGACAACCAAAGTGTCACGCTAACGTAGCCATCATGTTGACCGTGTAGTTATCGTCTAGCGGTCGCGATGATCTAATGCTACTTACCTAAAGAAACCGGATCGGTGTAGGATCCCCAACAATATAATACCCAAGCAACCCTTAAAGATAAAGCATACAAGTCAAACAAAAAGCAATAAAGGTTATCTAGAAATCCCTAAGGCAATTCTCTCTTTTAAGGGTACTCCCAGTAGTCGCCGTTACATGTCTGGTGGCCGACTTTGTAGGATTTTGTATCCAAATGTGCGGATAGCAGAGTCGCCACCGTTTTATTTTATCCAATTAAGGGAAGGTAAAGTAACGAGAAAAAGACCTTCGTTAGATTACGAGTTCGGAGAATGGTTATGAAAAGGAAAGTATTAGCACCCCTTTCCATCCGTAGTTATCTACGGGCTCTTAGTTGCTCTAGATCACTTTTTAAAATTGCTTTCATGTGTTTGACAAAGATGTTTTGAAAAGGCATTTCGCTTTGACTTTGTACTCATGTAGGAGTGTATACAAAGTGTTTGGAAATGTTTCGTTTTGAAAAGAATTTGAACTTTGAAAAAAGTGTGTGGTGTGAAAAGCATTTGATAGAGCAAGCAACTAAAGACTTATTTACCCACTCGAATTGGTCGTTTTGTACTTCTCGTTCCTTTAGAATAGCGCTAGCCATACCATTAGTTAGTAGGTAGCTCCATTCGTTGGATGTAAGCGGGACATTCGAAGGGACATCGGATGGTCATAGAAGGCAACTTGTAGGAAGTATCCTAGCATTCGAAGGACTATCATCATTTTCGTGGCGACAATCGAGGTCAAGATCATGTATTCGGAGCGACATCGTGGGTCTTATGATCTTTGTATCGAAGGGACTATGATGATTTGTTTGGAAGGCAGCGGTGCTAGAATACCTCGTTCGAGGACATGACCATTTTGAATCGAAAGGCATCGAGAGAATTACCCTAAGGGTGCGTGTGTGAAAAGTGTGTCAAATTCAGATATTTTATCTTGAAGATTAGTGTGAGCTATGTCCATTGTTATCTTGCCATACCGCCTAATTACTAGCAATTGATAAGGTGCGGAAAATAAAATCACGGAATATAAGCGGGAATGTAAAGGTGCGGAAAGATAAACCTCGCTATTACATGGCTTTGGGCGAGATACATAATTTAACATGCGGAAAATAAAACCCTAGATTAAACTATTACATCCCATGAGCAATTACATTATTGGAAAATAAAGCGATAAAAAGCGTCCGAATCGGACAACTTTGTGAAAGAATAAGAAAATCGGAAAATATGATGAAATCGAAATAAGAAAAATGTTAGAAAAATGCAATTTTAATATGAGAAAATTAATATATGCTGGAAATAAGATAAATAAACTAAAATAATTTTTGGGATTTTTGGAAAGATTTAATAATTAAAATGCAATTAAAAGTGAATTAAATGCAAAATATAAATAAAATAAATATGCATGCAAAAATTATATTTTAAATTTATTAAATTAAATAAACATTTTATGAAAATAATGTAAAAAGAAAAAATTTTTGTAATTTTTAATGAGAATAAAAATCATGAAAAGAATTAAAATAATGCAAAATATTAAATAAAGAGAAATAGGAAAATATAATTTGCAAACTTGTAAAAATAAAGTTAAAGGCAGGATCGAGCTGGAGACACTGGCTTCAAACTTTGAAAACTTTGACCAAGCGGTGGCATGCCTTCTTGTTTGGAAGCAGAACGATTTGAAAATAACAGCGTCATCGACTTCCTCCGCTCGCGCCATCGGTCATCTTCACCTTTTGAATTTTTGAAGATAGCGTCGGCTTTGGTTCGACCTTCAGACCTAACAAAATCAAAAATGCATACATAATATAAATTATATCTAAGGCCATGGTTCGATTCCTTGAAGCATTAGAATGCAATGGTATAGGTCTTATTGTCCAATTTCGTATTCATGAAACCCTAAATCGGCCATAAACCCTAATCATGGTGAAACACAATTCCGACCATAGAAATCCAATTGGCTTGCCGAGAAAGTTTGAAAACTTGATTCTAAGCACAAACAAACAATCAAAACAAGTTAATAATGCATGAATATTGATAATCGAATTTGGAAAAAGTTTGACAAACGAAATCGATTTGCTCGATTCTTGATGTTTTGAATGATATAAAGTCGGATCGACTCTAAAGACCTCAAGATGCAATGGAATCCTCAAAATCATTTGTGGATGGATGGAACTAGGATTGCTAGTAGCTTCAAGCACACGGTTTTCGGTTTGAGAATAGGGTTTGAGCCAATTTTTCGTCCCTTGCAATTGAGATGCATCAAGTATATATCTTGGATGGATTTGGGATTGAATTTGGAAAGAATTAATCAATATTCAATGAAATCAAATTTGATATTCTCATGAAATCAAATTTTCAAACTTTGTCAATTTCAATCAATCTTGCCAAATTTGATCTATTTTCGAAATTCGGCATTTATGGGTTGATTGGATCACAAGAAAGCAATAAAAATCAATCTTCAATTAATTTTGATTTTATAATTTATTTTAAGATTTAATTTGCATTTAAATGAATAAATTACAAATTAAATAGAAAAATAAATCAAAATTCGTGGCATTGGGCTTGGACATTCCTAATTGTATGAGGAACAAGTTAGGATGAAGAAAAAGTAGGCCCATTTGCAAAAGATTTGATTTTTGAAGTATCTCTCTTTGTGCATTCTTTCAAAATTGCCCAACTTGTGGATGGTGTAACTTGCTCAATTTTCCACATTTTTAGTGTTCTTGGACTTTTGGAAGCTCTAAGAGTCCTCTAAACAATGTCTTTAGTTTCATCTCAATTGGAGTTACCATGCTCAATATATCTTCAAATCAAAAGTTGACTTTTGTTGACTTTGAAAATGACACGTAATGTTTTGAGCTATACCTCTCAAATGAAGCATTTTTGGACATTCTTGTGAGACATGAAGTTGTAGAGAATTGAATTTCCTTCAAAATGAGCTTTGGTGGGAAAATTTACGAGAAAGTATGAGAAAGTTATGATCGGTCAAAGTTGATTGACTTTTCACCTAGAAACCCTAATTTAGAAAGTTTGACTTTTGAGCAAATCTTGAGTTTTCTTGATGAATCATGATCAACCCTTGATCAAATGATGAATGTAACTTCAAAATGAGGATGTTGACCAAAATTATGAAGTTTGGTGTATGTTGACCACGATTGACTTTTTGTCCAATACACGATTTTCGACCATCGAGCAATTGCACGAGGAAACTTGACTTGTGAGGCTTAAAACTTGTCATGGAGAATCTTTGAAGCATATGAGGAGGCATGAAGACCCTTGGGATGTTGGAAATCCATCTTGACTTGGGAGATACCAAACCTAGTTTGGGTTGATTGTCTAGGAGAGAGTTTGTCGATCGACTCTTGAAGAATCCTTGAGCATATATGTATGAAATCTCTTGAGTAGATGGAGGGCAAATTTTGGGGTATGACAAAGTGCTAGACTTTCGCTTAGACATCATCTTTATATGGTTCATGATTGTCGTCTTGAATATCGGAGGGTTTGATTTTCATTATTTGAATATGTGGTTTGTTATTCCATCTCTCTCAACTCGTCTATAATATCGAGTAAATAACACGTGTCATTCATGGCGGTGCTTGTAAAATGAGTGAGGATGAATTCCACTTTTCCTCTCCGACTTGAATGTCAATCTTCCCTTCTTTACATCAATTATAGCTCAATTGTAGCTAGGAATGGTCTTCCTAATATAATAGAGTAGCGAATCTTGATAATGTCCATGATTATAAAATCGGCGGGATATAGAATTGACCTATTCTAACATTTTCAATATACCTAGGGATACTTAGCGATCGGTCGACTAATTGAGCAGACATTTTGTAGGTGTAAGTTCTCCCATTTCGACTTTTGCAAATAGATAGGGGCATGACGATACTTGCTCCTAAGTCGCATAGAGCTTTGTGTATGACGAATTTTCCAATATTACAGGTATAGAGTAACTACGGGTCTTTTAGCTTAGGAGGCATGTTATTACGAATGATAGCACTACATTCGTGGTGAGGTAACTATTGGTTATCTTCTTTTTCTTGTTAGATAGGATTTCCTTAAGAAATTTAATACGATGGCATCTAGGTAATGGCTTACGTGAATGGTATTGTGATATTTAGTTGTTTGAAGTTCCGAATTTCTTAAATTGGCTCATCGATTTAAATTGGTTAATCTCAGGATCTGAATTTGTGGTTTATAGGTGGTGGAGGCATAAAGTTTTCTTTTCTCTGACCTCTTGAGTTTCGTTTTCCTTTTCTTTTGGTTCGCTCTCGTTCTCACTTGGCGTGTCTTGCTTCTGATACATAGCTGGGTTTTCTAGTCTTGGATCAATAGGTCCGTCAAGTTCTTTTCCACTCCTAAGTATCACTGCATTAGCGTGTCCTTTGGGTTAGGTTGTGGTTGACGGGAAATATTCAGGAGGGAGCGTGAGTGCTTTGTTGAGCTACTGTGAAATCTGAGTTTCAAGCATCTTGTTATGGGTAGCTAAAGCATCGACCTTTCTAGATAATTGCTTAATTTGCTCATTGGTATGTAAGTTCTGATTTAAAACATCCTTATTGGTCTGGGATTAAGAAGCAATGAAGTGTTCTATCATAATTTCGAGGTTTGATTTCCTAGGAATGTTGGAAGTATTAGGTTCGTTATTAGGATGATTTGGGATAGCTTTTGGATAACGGGTGGTGTAGAGGAGCTTGTCCGAGGAGCATACAATGCATTGTTGCTTTTATGCGAAATTTGGATGATTCTTCCAACTTTGGGTTATACGTATTCTTGTAGGGATTTCCTTGCCGTGGTTAGCTTGTTGGTACTCGGTCAAAGGGGCGATGCGGAGCAAGATGTGATTGAATACCACATAGATGCATAAGTTGGAATCACTGCTACGGTAGCTAAGGAGTGTGGAAAGATTCTCTAATTTTTGGGTAGGCTTCCACTTTAGCATTAACTTGATCCAGGCTGTTCACTTCAACCTTGATACCTTTCGTTTGAGATTTCTCTACATTAGCTCTCTCGCTTCCCCATTGGTAGTGGTTCTGAGCCATACTTTCAATAAGTTGGTTCACTTCGGCGTATGGTTTATCCATCAGTGCGCCACCGGCGTCTATGGTTAATCTTGTGTTGTACAATAGACCGTTATAGAATGTGTGAATAATCAACCATTCTTCTAAACCATGATGAGGGCAGAGTCTTAGCATATCCTTGTATCGTTCCCATGCTTCGAATAAAGATTCATTGTCTTTCTGTTTGAAACCATTGATGTTGGCTCTAAGCATAGCAGTTTTGCTTGGAGGAAAATATCTAGCTAAGAAGACTTTCTTCAACTCAGCCCAAGTGGTGATTGAGTTGGCAGGAAAAGATTGAAGCCAAGCACGAGCTCTGTCTCTTAAAGAAAAAGGAAATAGTCGTATCGCCTCGGGGTTTACTCCATTCGCTTTCACGGTCTGCGTCTTGCACAACACGGATAGATGTAGATTAGGGTGCGTCGGTAGGAGCTCTAGAAGCTGGTTACTGCTGAGCAGCGGAAAGCGAAGGTTTCAACTCGAAATCGTTTGAGCAATAGCGAGGCTAATCTTTGTTATGAGGCTCGCTTGAGAAGGAACTGCGTAATCCTTAAGAGGAGGAGGAGGAGGAGGTGGATCAGCCATTCTTCGTAATTCGTCAATATCTGGAAGAACAGACGGAGGAAGATTGTTGAGTGCACGGTACTCTTGAATTCGTCTTCTTAATCGAAGATAACGCTCGATATCGTATATGGGTATATGCAAAGTACCGCCTTGAGGCGGTATTTGGCATACACAAAGGAAAATAAAGTTGCCTTAGCCTAGAGCGGTGCTACTTTAAGAGTGCACTAGTGACTAGATCAAAGTGCCCGACAGCGGCGCCAAAAACTTGATGTGCGATAAACCTAATGTGTCTAACGATATCTTAGCAAGCGCCTGACCTATCGCGGTAGTAATAAGATTATCGAATCCACGAGGACTTTGTAATCACTCTAGTGCGGGAAAGTAATGCTAGTTTAGCTAAGGCGGAAATTGTCACGTTTGGTTTTGGGAAGGTTAAGGAAGGTAAATTAATTGATTTTAAAGTAATTATAAAATGAAATGGTCGGTATGCAATAGAGTCGACCTAAAGGATCTAATCTGGCCTAGGCATATAAGGATTGTCAACTTGGTTTATCTGTGGAATTAATCAGTTTAAAAACCCTCAACTCACACTTTCATGGTCTTATCTCGTATTATACGTCTAAAGCCCTATACCTGCTTTCGCTAGCCTATAAGTGTTTAGAAGTATTTTTTGGAAACTTAATTAAATCTAATTTGGTTTAAAGCGCTTTCACTATATTTAAATCAAATGCCTAACTTTAGCTATCCGGTTAAAAACCTCACACTTTCGTGGTCTCGATCTAACCTATTTACTCTTCTTACTTTCGTAATAAAGGTTTTATTTTTAAGCATAAAATGTTATAACCAGAGTCAAGTTGATTAAAGTTTTAGCCTAAGTTTGATCAGATGCCTAATGTCTCTTACTATCCCATACCGACGCTAAAGGTTTAGCTAGCCATGGAAATTAAAAGCGAGCGTCACGGAAATAAAACAAACAAATATAAATTGGACATTATAAATAATAAATTAAACTTGCATTAATTAATTAAAAGGTATGTAATACAATTGCAAAATAAAACACGAAATAAAGCGATCCTATATCCTTCTTCCACAATTAGTTGGACTTGAGTGGAATGTAAAAATTACGAGGCTTGAATAATAAATCCTAAACTATAATAATAATTTCGATGTTGGAAATTATTATTTGAACAATAAAAATGAATAATTGAATGCGGAGGAAATTAAAAGCTGAAATAATCTGGGTTCAAAAATCGTAGAGCTTAGCACAAGTAAACTATCAAATGCTCTGTACCTCTAACACTAAAATGTTGAGGTATTTATAGAGGAATAGAATCTGTTTGATTTGAAAACTTGTCCGAAGCCTTCCTTCAAATTCTCCACGAATGTAGGAGCATTGGGTAGTTGAGGAAGAAGTGGTGAGCGATGGTGAGAAATAAGGAGTTTCAAAACTCATACATTTTGCTGCCATGATCGCACTTTCATTTAAGCGTCTGGCGCATTACGGTCGTCAGCGATGCGTTACGACAGGTTTGGTGTTTCTTCCGTGTTACGGTCGTGGTGGGTGTGTTACGGTCGTCTGCGCTTGAGAATGTTACGGTCGTGGCGGATGTGTTACGACCGTCACAACTACAAAAACTGTATCTTTTGACAGATTTATCTTTTTCTTCTATTCTTTTGGCGCTTTCTTGCATTGTTTCATGTTTTCTTCTGTTTTGAGCTAAGATATGAATACCTGCAAAAAGTAATGACAAACTCGGAATATTCGGGAGTTAATCGGGTCAAAATAATACAAAACGGGTTAAATTCATGGAAAATAAACGATATGATTTCGTGTTATCAAACATCCTTTTGAGAATACGTAGGCACAAGGTCTCATCCTTGCCGAGCAAATTTCTTTCTCTCTCAGACCAAACAAACCATAGATCCCTGTAGATCCGAGCTACAAATGCTCTGATTCCCACTAGGGGATATGTATGCAGAAGATCCACAGATCTTTGCGAGCACAATAATAACAAACATTAGGATCCCACATAATCTATCATTCTTAAAATCCCAAAGGAGAAACTTTCCCAATCATAGCAAATAGCAATTAAAACACACAAACATATCAAACGTATTCATATATAAAGCTATAGATAACTATATATATTTAGGGTGCTCCATCTATTCCCTTTATATAACAAACCCCCTTACTCAAAATCTCCCCAATGCGTTGCGTCTAGTTTGCGCTAGTCGTTACACATATCAATATCAATTGAGGGTATTACAACTTTCCCCTTTTTCATAATCATTAAATCATCTTTCTTGTGTTGAAAATAATAAAGCTTGATGCTCGCGGCATCTTTATAAACAAATCAAAAGAGTAAATCGTTTCGAGCCAGAGAATCCGAATTCACGTTCGAATCCTCTAGTGCGTCACCTTTTAACGCGAACAGGAAGGTATCCCCACAAAATTGATTCGGATAGTATTCCTGCGATCAGAAGACATAAACCTACAATAAATAGCAAAGATAAATCCCCAGGTCCTTGAAATGGTTAGTGAAATGTTATGATGATATGATGTCATGTTTAAATAAATGGAAAACACAAAAAAGTCACACAATAGCCTTAGGGGTTTAAAGGCTTGCATGAGGTCCATAGGTGCATGTCTTATAATAAGTACAAGGGTTCTAGGAATCTCGAATCATGGACCTTTCTCAGGATTTATTTTAGCGTGGCAATTGACTTGCCACCAAAACATGTCAAGGTCCAATCTCATTGAGCGTAGTTTCGAGTGTCAACCAAATTCAGACTGCACCAAAGTCGATTACCTCGCTACTTTCTAATGGCCAAGATTGGTCAATTAGGACTCTAAAAGTCTGGTTAGTGTTGATGACACCACATAAAAGCCAAATGTTTTCCTTAATTGGATTTAAGGAACATCAGGACAACCAAAGTGTCGCACTAACTGTAGCCATCATTTTAACCGTGTAGATCTACACCGTACAGTCTTGATGATCTATTGCTACTTACCTAAGAAAACCTGGATCCGGGTGTAGGATCCCCACAAGTGTAATAACCCAAGCAAGAAACCTTTAAAATAAATCAGACAAGTCAAACAAACAAAAGCAAGTAACGTGATCTAAACCCTAAGGTAACCCCTCCTTGAGTATCTTTCCCTAACAAAGTCTCCAGTTCTATGATACGGTGGGAGAACTGATTTAGTTATTTTTGAGTTTTGTCGTAAATGTTGCGGTTAGCAAGAGTCGCCACCGACTTTTCTTTTATCCAATAAGGAAAGGTGAAAAGAACAGGAAATACGTTTATCGATTTTGAGTTCGGGGGTAAGTTATGAAAAGGGAATTGTCATACCCCAATTTTTGACCTAAGATACCATCTCATATCATTCACATATGCATCATTGAATCACTGACAAATTGTAAAACAAGATAGCTTGTGTGGTTGCTTAGCCAAATTAGGGTTTTGAATCAAATATTTCATCAGTGCAAGATGTGATTAATTAGGGTTTGAGTATCCACTCACCTTTAGTGATATACATTCATCAATCACTAACATTTGATCTTCAAATTCCAATCATTTCCTCCAGATCTATCATGAACCGACCAAATTAGGGTTTTGATCGAGGATGGTACATCATTGATTTTTGGATCAATGTATGACCTAATTTCTTGGAGCATGATCTCAATATCAACAATGCAATATCTTGACCTAATTTCTTGGTTCAAAACATCTCCAATGCCATGGTTGATTAACAGTGAAATTCTGAATCATCTGACAAAAAGTCAATTGTCCAGATCAGTCAAACTTTGACTTTTTGGTCAACTATGAAATTCAAATTTTTCAATCATCAAATGATTTCATATTATCCATAATGGTCATCAAGAATAAACAATGTGGGAAAAAGTCAAAACTGGATTTTTCTAAACACTTGGAAAAAATTTAAAGTGTTTTTACAACTTTTTTCACCATTTTCATGGCCATTTTCACCAAGATCCATTTTGATTCAAGAAAACTTTCAACATGAAAGTTGTAAATCTTGTTTAAATCTTTCCAAAATGTCCAGAACATGAAAAACTGTTTTGTGGAGCTAGGGTTTTGAAATTAGACATTATATTTCCAAAAACTTACATTATAAGTCATTTTCACAAAGTTTTCAAGCAATTTTGCAAATGACTTATCTCTTTCTCTTCTAGAATCCTAGGTGTCCCAAAAATATATTGAGTTCATGATTGAAGTAAGGAAAAGAAAAATTGCTATTTTTAACCATCATTTTCATTTTTAACCATGTGCATTAAATGATAAGATTCCTTTCTTATCTCTTAAGGCCAAGTTGCAAAAATCATAAATCCTTGCTTGCCTTGATCTCCAAACATCTTGGCTTATAAATAGAGTTCCTTTCATCATTTGAAAATCACACCAATACAACTCTAAACTTGTTTTCTCAATTCTTCCTTAAGTTACAAGTTTCAAAGTTTCAAAAATGTGAGAATTGCAACTTTCAATCCTTGCAAGTTCTAACCAATCCATTGCTTCAAACACTCTCTAAACATCATTATAAAGTTGTTAAAACCAATCTTATATCACAAAATCAATCAAAAACCAGATTCCTCAAGAAAACTCCATAAGTGTGCATTTTGAGCCCTAACAAGCCAAATCCAAATCCACTCGTGCGTTTTCCATTCCAATCATTCAAACATCATCCATACATCCCATAGAGGTGATACAAACCATTAGAACACATATGGAACCTCAGGATCATAATCTTTATCTTCATATTGGTCAACCTGTAGTTGGAGTTGGACAGCAAGTTCGAGCCATCTTTAAGCAAGCGGAATTCCAACACCTTTCCTAAGGTCCAAGGAAGCATCCGAGATCATCAAACAACGGAAACACTCTAGCTTAGAATTGATTTACGCTTGAAGAGGTTAGTAACTCAAACTTTGAATTCTATGATTCATGCATTCTGAGATGAAATTGCTATACCATCTTGTTTACGCACATTATCTTGAATGATCTCCCTCAATCGATTGTCATTAATCATGCACTACGATTTCATCAAGCTTTGTTTAAATTAGGGTTCATATGTTTTTCACGAATTCATTCACCTTAAACTTAAAATAAATGAAATTAAAGGCTACCATCGTGTTCCTTATGAAAAAACGAGCAAGTTTCATTTTTATATCATTCAATTTCATCAACAAACAAAGAAGTTATGAATCAAAGAACTTGAGGTTGAAGATGAAGATGGTGGCGCCATTTTCAAATTTTTAAAAATTTGTTTTGTAATATATACATGTGTTTGTGTTTTAATTAACGGATGTATAGCCACTCCAGTGGTAGAGCGCGCGCCCTTAAGTCACTTCTTTGCCTCCAGGTCTGGGGTTTGAATCCCCCTCGCCCCAAACATTTTTCAATCTTTTTCTCATTTTCCAAAATATTTTCAAAACCATTCATAACTTGTTTTAACATATAATTTCCTGAACCCGTGTAAATAACAAGTCATGCATGTGGCCTAGTGGTTATTCTATTCACCTTTCAAGTTCAGGTCCTGAGTTCAACACTCATCAAGACCAAAACAAATTTTTATCACTTGTTTTTTTCATGTTTTTCTTAACAAACTTCAACGTTTTCAAAAAACCAATCAAAACTTCTCATTTTGAGATGATTTTTTGCACACTTGTCATTTAGTATACCTTTTATGACTATGTCAAAAAATGCTTTCTTCTTGATTTTTTAACCTAATCTTTTTAAAACACTTATGTGAATAAACTTTCACTCTTCAAGTCTTTTCAAAATATTCAAAATGTTTTAATTGACTTACACACCTCTTTTTCCATGATCGATTCGATTTATTCCTTGAAAATATAAACTGAACTAGGTTTTTTCCTCGAAAAATCTTTCGAACTCAAAATCAAATTGATCATGGGCCTCCCTTACAGTGTAAGTCCCAACCCACTTTGTACATATTCAATTCCTTGTACATATTCAACCCTTTTTGTACATACTTAAATCTTTGTACATATTCAACCTTTGTACATATTCAACCTTTGTACATATTGAAGTATAACTAGCTTTGTTCTATAGTTTTATCCACTTGTTTATACACCAATTCCACTAGTATTAAGAGTAGCATTATTCTCGGTTAAACTGCTCTTATTCAAGTGGGCCTCCCTTAAGGTGTAAGTCCCACTCCCTTGTATATATATCCAAGTACACTAGATTTATTCGCTTGTTTTATACACTTATTTATATATTTCCTTCATAAACTCCTATGAATGCACACACGCACTTTGTCATATATATACTTGTTCATATACTTGTTCATGTTTATTTATGTCATTATAACAACTAGGTTCCCCATAGCCTCCTCTTGGGCTTCGTACAAAAGAACTCCCTTGTTGAGTTAGCCTCCTCTTGGGCTTCGCACAAAAGAACTCCCTCGTTGAGTTGGCATCCTCTTGGGCCTCATACAAGAAATAGATCTGGAAATCTCCAACAACCTCCTATTGGGCTTCGTACAAAGAATCTCCTTATCTAGGATAGAACCCAAAGAGTATGGTTTCCTGGTGAAATCACTCTTAAAGTCAAGCCAGCCATACCCTATAGCCTCCTCTTGGGCTCCCAATACAAGGACCCTTGATGACCCTCGAAAAGCCTCCTCTTGGGCTCACAATACAAGGACCCTCGATGTCCCTCGGATAGCCTCATCTTGAGCTTACAATACAAGGACCCACATGCTTCATAAAAGCATCCCCGCAAACAATAACAAAACATTTCTCCTCGGAGATGAGACATGAATCATCTCTATGGAAGAAGTATCTCATCTATAACATCATATTCTAATCAAACATTTCCTAAAATAAAACATTTCCATAAACAAAACATCTTTCTTAACTGTAAGTGGCATACTTGTACACTCAATTAACGCCCAATGCATACAAAGAAAGATTCAACATTTTCAAAACATATTCTCATTCTAAGAACTATAAGTGGTATAATTGTTGTAATAAATGAAGCGACTTTGTAGGTTTTGTATATCAAATGTGCGGATAGCAAGAGTCACCACCGACTTTTCTTTTATCCAATTAAGGGAAGGTAAAAGTACAGAAAAAGACCTTCGTTAGATTACGAGTAAGGAGAAGGTTATGAAAAGGTATTAGCACCCTCCATCCGTAGTTATCTCAGGCTCTTAGTTGCTCTTAGATCACTTTAAAATTGTGCTTTACGTGTGTTTGACAAAATGTTTTGAAAAGGCATTTCACTTTGACTTTGTAATGATTCATGTAGGAATGTATACAAAGTGTTCGGAAATGTTTCATTTTTGAAAAGAGTTTGAACTTTGACAAAAGTGTGAGGTGTGAAAAGTATTTTGATAGAGCAAGCAACTAAAAGTCTTATTACCTACTCAGAATTGGTCGTTTTCGTATTGTTTTACGTTCCTTTAGAATAGTGCTATCCATACCATTAGTTGGTAGGTAACCCCATTCGTTGGATGTAAGAGGGACATTCGAAGGGACATCGTATGGTCATAGAAAGCAACTTGTAGGAAGTATCCTAGCACATTCGAAGGGACTATCATCATTTTCGTGGCGACAATCGAGGTCAAGATCATGTATTCGAGGCGACGTCGTGGGTCTTATGATCTTTGTATCGAAGGGACTATGATGATTTGTTTTGAAGGCAACGGTGCTAGGATACCTCTACGTTCGAGGGACATGACCATTTGTATTCGTAAGGCAACGAGAGAGAATTACCCTAAGGGGTGCATGTGTGAGAAAGTGTGTTGATTTCAGGTATATGTTATCTTGAAAATTAGAGTGAACTATGTTGATTTTAGTCTTGCCATACACGCCTAATTACTAACAGTTTATAGGGTGCGGAAATTAAAATGCGGGAATGTAAAATGCAGAAAGATAAATCCTACGCTATTACATGGCTTTGGGGCAGATACATAATTTAAACTTGCGGAAAATAAAAGCCCTAATTAAAACTATTACATCCCATAAGCAATTACATTATTGAAAAAAAATGAAAACGATAAAAGAAATCGTCCGAAACGGGATAACCTGTGAAAAGATGAGAAATCGGAAAATACGAGAGAAATCGAATAAGAGGAAAATGTTAGTAATAATGCAAGTTTTTGAATGAGAAAAATATTTCATGCTGGAAATAACATTAATATGTTAAAATAATTTTTTGGGATTTTTTGGAGATGATTTAACAATTAAAAACTAATTAAAAGTGATTTAAATGATAAATTAGAAATAAAATTAAATATGCATGCAAAATAATATTTTTTTAATTTTATAAATTAAATAAACATTTTCTGAAAATAATGCAAAAAGAAAAATATTTTTTGAAGTTTTTAAATGCATGATAAAAATTATTGAAAAGAAATTAAAATGCATGAAAATATTAAATAAAAGAAAATATGAAAATAATAAAAAGTGTGAAGTTTGTAAAAGAGTAAAAAAAACAATGGTCTTGCCAGGATTCGAACTAGAGACCTTGCCTTCAAACCTTGAGTCCCCTTGCCTTGACCAACTGAGCTAGCGTGCATCACTGTTTGGAAACCGGAACGAGTAAAGGAAAAACAAGTCGCTCCCACGCCTCGTTTCCAGCATAAGCTTCGTCTTCTCAATTTAAATTTTTGAAAATTCAGCGGGCTTGGCTCGGCTTCTAACCAGCTAAATCAAAAATCACATCTGAGATAATATAAATGAATTCTAAAACCATGGTTAGACTCGTCTTGGTCCCTTGATCACTCGAGGGCATCGATTTGTTCAATTTATCCTAATAAGCAAAGCCTAAATCGTGTCCGGGAACCTAGTCATGGCAATTCGAGTTTGAGGCCATGAAATACAATTAACACCCGGATATTGCAAACTTCTCACTAATCACAAAAACAACAACAAATCGTGTTAAAAATGCATGAATATGAGAAATCGATTTTGAAATATATTTGAACAAACCGAATTCGGATTCTTTGATTCTTGATGGTTTCGAGCAATGTGAGGGTCTGGATCGATTCTGAATGACCCAAGGAACAAGATGGAATGCTCAAAATTGCTTGAAATCAACTAGAACCAAGGCTACCAGTTGCTTGTAAGCCACGGATTTTTTGAACTTCAATAGGGTTTCTCCAGCCAGTTTTTCTACCCTAATTCGTGTGGCATGTGTTGTATATATATAGTAGATGGATTCAGAGTTGTTTTGAGAAAGAATCAATCATCAATCAATGCAAAACAAATTTGATTTTGTACAAAATCAAATTTCTCTCTTTTGATCAATTTTCAATCAAATCTTGCCATATCCAACCAAATTTCGAAATTTTCTGGCTTTATTGAGTTGCTTGGATCTCAAGGAAAAGAGAAAAATCAATTTTGCATTTAATTTTGATTTTATACTTTATTTTTGAATTTAATTTGTATTTAAATGAATAAATTCCAAATTAAATAGAAAAATAAAATAAAAATTCGTGGCATTGGGCTTGGATATTCCTAATTGCATAAGGAACAAGTTTGGGTAAAGAAAAAGTGAGCCCATTTGCAAAAATTTTGATTTTTAGAAGTATCTCTCTTTGTGCATCTCTTCAAAATTGCCCAACTTGTGGATGGTGTATCTTGCTCAATTTTCCACATTTTTGAGTGTTCTTGGACTTTTTAGAAAGCTCTAAGCGTCCTCTAACCAACATTTTTGGTCTCATCTCAATTGGAGTTTCCATGCTCAATATATCTTCAAAACAAAATGTTGACTTTTTGTTGACTTTGAAAAGGACACTAATGTTTTGATCCATACCTTCCAAATGAAGCATTTTTTGAACATTCTTGTGAGACATGAAGTTCTAGAGAATTGAATTTCCTTCAAAACAATAGGTGGTGGAAAAATTTCTGAGAAAGTATGAAGAAGTTATGATCAGTCAAAGTTTGGTTGACTTTTCACTGAGAAACCCTAATTTAGAAAGTTTGACTTTTGAACAAATCTTGAGTTTTCTTGATGAATCATGATCAACCCTTGATCAAATGATGAATGTAACTTCAAAATGAGGATGTTGACCAAAAATCATGAAGTTTGAGTGTATGTTGACCATAGTTGACTTTTGTCAATCTGTGATTTTCAACCATCGAGCAATTATAGAAATTTGATCTGTGGGGCTTGAAACTTGACATGGAGAATCTTTGAAGCATATGAGGAGGCATGATGACCATTGGAGATGTTGGAAGTCCTTCTTGATCTGAGAATTGCCAAACCCTAGTTTGGGTTGATTGTCTAAGAGAGGGTTTGTCTGATCAACCCTTGAAGGATCATTGAGTATGGATGCATGGAATATCTTGAGAACATGGAGGGCAAATTTTGGGGTATGACAGCTGCCCCTGTTCAATCTTCTTGTACTGGAAGGGTTAGATTGGCGTGCTTGCCTTTCATGACCTGGAGGTAGAAGATGATTGAACACTCAATACACAAAATTTGCACTCATGGTTGGTGATAGCGGGAATGGGCTTATAGATGCCATTTGGAGAAGGTAGAGACTTCGCTGGAGGATGAGTCGCACGCTGGACTGGAGATTGTTGATAGGAGAATTGACGGGGATGGGCTTAAGATGCAATCTGGAAAGGTCGGCGCTGAGGAGTGAGCCGTACACTAGGCTCTATAGATGTTCTTAATAGTGGAAGGAGCATGGAGATGGGCTTAAGATGCCATCCGGAGGGAGTAGTACGTTAGACTTCGTACTCACCTTTGAATGAAGTTATCGGTTTGTATTGGTTTTTTAACCAAATATGCGACGTACGGTGAAGAAATGTTGACAAGTAGTCGGGGATGGGCTTTAGATGCCATCAAGGCAAGCGAGTCGCTAGACTCTGTAGTTGTTGTTGATAATAAGAGAGCGTCAGAATAGATCTTCATGCTGATTACTCTGAGGGGATAGTAGTTGACAAAATATGGATAGCTTCCCTGTTGTGTATCGGGTATTGATCCACATGCATTATCGGAGGATAACTTGTGATCGTTCGGATAAGGTTTCCGTCGGCTTGGTATTAATCTGGATCTGTTGTCGGGAGGACAATGAGGCGGTCGTTCGGATAGTTTTCCGTCGGATTGGGTCTTAATCTGGACCGATTGTTGGAGGACAACTAGGGGCGGTCTTTCAGATAGTTTTCCCGTCTGGATTCGGGTCTTAATCTTGGACCAGTTGTCGGAGGACAACTAGGGCGATCTTTCGAGATAGTTTTCCGGTTCGGATCTTAATCTGGACTGTTTGCGTCGAGTGACTTTCTGTTTGGAGAAAACAAGAGAAACTTTGATAGAATATTTGTTAGTCTTATGCAAAGCATGATGCATGACAATGTATGAATGACATATGTATATATGAAATGTATGAATGATAGATGTTGTGGTATTTCAAAACATATCCATCTTGAAGAAGATGTGGATTACCTTGAGGATTTCGACTTACGCTTGGGATGAAATTGATGAAAACCACATTTTGGAAGAAGAAAGATATCCTGATTCCTCAGATGCCTATCGACCAGTCTTGGGCCTAGATATTGTTGAGGATGATAGAATAAAGAGGCGTGCTGCGAAGATCTTGTGCGTGACCTACTTTGGGAAAAATTATGAGGCGCTCTTGGGGATCTTGAGTGTAGATCTCATTGGAGTCGTTTGTGATCTTGGGAGACGGGTTGGAAGAATCTGAGCCGTCAAAATCTCTGGTGGGAATAGAGATGTAGGTTTCCTCGATGCCTTCTCGACCAAGTTTAGTCTGGATACTCTTCTTTGGAGAAAATTGAGAGATATCTTTGGTGATAAATACCTTGGCCGGGGGTGAAGTGTTGCTGCTTGGAGATTGATGTAACGTTACTCAGTTGAGTGGAATCCTTTGTTAGGACTAACACGTACTCCCTTGGGAAGGTTTGTAGTGAGTGGCGCTCTTGGGGATCACGCTGCGGGGAATGTTTAGTGACTTTCGTCGTCATCTCAATTCCTAGAACTGTAATAATTATCCTTGTTCGTTCACGCATGTTTGTAGTAGATTCTTATTGTCAAGCATATAATCATTCAAAGCAAAGTGGTTTGTACACGGGAAAAGTAAAAGCTATCGAAACAATCTCGTTAAGTTCCATCTATGCTAGTACTCATATATTTCAACTATCTCATCCCTTTCTCGTTAGAAAGTGAGTGAATTGATATTCTCCATTTGAATCTTGAATCTTGATAGTAGTGCGCAGGTGATCTGGAAGAACATAGTCGTGCGCTTAAATCCCTAACTTTGCCTAGACCGCCCTTCGGGTTTTCGGTCTCTGGGATACCCTTTTTGCCCAACCGCCTTTTCGGGTTTCGACTTGCGGGTGTACATGTTTTGTATATATCCTTAACTTTTGCCGAACCTTTTGGTTCGCCAGATGCCCTATTTTTGCCTAAGTCGATCGACCTAGCGGGTCTCTTTTATCGTAGTTTTTGACTATATGCTGCGTTCACGAGGTGTGGGAAGTCTTCACCATCCATGGTGCTAAGTATCATAGCTCCGTAGGAAAATCATCTTGACTACAAACGGTCCCTCATAGGTGGGAATCCATTTGCCCCTGGGATCACCTTGTGGAAGAATGATGCGCTTGACTACTAAATCACCAACTTGATAAACTCGGTGCTTGACCTTCTTGTTAAATGCTCGATCATTCGTTCGATAGATCATCCATGGCGGATGGGCCGGTCGTTCTCATCAATCAAATTAATCTGGTCAAGGCGATGCGGACCCATATCTTCTCGCCTAACTTCTGCGTCTGGAGGACTACGGTTGAGGGTATCGAACCTCGATTGGTAGGACCGCTTCCATACCATATACAAGAGAGAAAGGGGTTTCCCCTGTTGATGTCCGTACTGTAGTGCGATAACCATGAAGAGCAAATGGTAACATCTCATGCCAATCTTTGTAAGTCACTATCATCTTGTATAATCTTCTTAATGTTCTTGTTGGCGGCTTCCAACTGCGCCATTCATCTTAGGCGTCTGACGAAGAGTTGTGATGTTTGATCTTGAGCTGCGTGCGAGTTCGGTGATCATTTTGTTGTTGGGATTAGAGCCATTATCGTGATAATCCTTTCGGAGTGCCATCCAAGCGGATAAGGTTATGCTTGATGAAGCGAGCCACAACATTCTTGGTAACGAATGCGACGAGGTGCCTCTACCCACTTGGTGAAATAGTCAATTGCCACAAGGATGAAGCGATGTCCATTGGGCGTGGGCTTGATTTCTCCTATCATGTCAATGCCCACATTGCAAAAGGCCAAGGACATTAGGACATTCGAGTGCAGGTGCGTGCACTTTGTCGGCATAAATCGGCATTTGTGACAAGATCGGCGTAGCGGTGACAATCGACTTCCATGGTGGACCAATAGTAACTGTTCAAATCTTCTTAGCCATGGTATGTCCTTTGGGTGGGTACCAAATGCGCCTTATGTAATTCTTCCATGATACGTATTCTTTTTTGGTCTACAGTAGGAGTAAGCATAAGTCGTGGTTGCGCTTGTATAAGATGTCGTTCTTGAGGAAGAATTTGGATGCAAATCTTCTCATGAACTTCTTATCATTGACGGATGCCCTGCGGATATTCTTGAGTCTCAAGATACCTCTTCACTTCGTAATACCAAGGCTCTCTTCTATATCAAGCTCATAACAATATCTTTGGTTCAAAACTTCTCAATGATGATCACGGGAGCCTCGTTGTCCATCGACCTTGAACATAGGCGACATAGTAGCCAATGCGTGCATGGCGATTCTCTTCTCGTGGAATGTGATCAAAAGTAATCTCTTGATAGGGGATCAAACTCAAAACATGCTCTCGATCTGGAATGAGATTCGGATGCTTCGTATCCCACTCGCCTTTAATCGGTGATCACTAAAATGAGTCTCCATACACTTGCAGAACTTGATTCTTAAGTCGAATAGCGACTTTAATACCCATGATGCAGCGTATTCGGCCATGTTGTTAGTGCAACTAAAACATAATCTGCGGTGAAAGGCGTATGTCGCTTCTTGGGATGTAATGATGGCGCCATGCCATTGCCAAGTGCATTTGAGGCTCCATCAAAGACCATGGTCCATCGGGATCCTTGTTCGGTCCTTCGTCGGTCTTGGTTCTTCATAATCTGTAACTAGTAAAACATCTTCATCTGGAAATTGAGCTGCATAGGTGTAGTCACCTACGACGATGAGCCAAATGATCGGCTCTACTTCCTTTGATCGCTTTCGAGAAGTGTCTTTGGATGTCATACTCGGTCAAGATCATTTGCCATCTTGCTATTCTTCGGAGAGTGGTTTCTCAAATATGTATTTTATCGGATCCATCTTGGAAATCAACAAGGTAGTGTGAGTCAACATATCTTGTCTTAGTCGTGACAGACCCAAAAGCGTTGCAAGTTTTCTCATTGTGAGTATCTTGTTTCACGATCGGTAAACTTTTGCTAAGGTAGTATATTGCATGCTCTTTTCGACCGGACTCGTCATGTTGCCCCAACACACACCCATTGAGTTCTCTAATCTTGTCAGTACATGATAAGAGGTCTTCCTGGCGGTGACATCGGGATAGGAGGATTACATGGGTACTCCTTGATTTTGTCAAAGCGATCGGCATCGTCGTTCCATTCCACTACTTGATATTTCTTAAGTAACTTGAAGATTGGCTCACAAGTAGCAGTTAGGTGTGCAATAAATCTGGCAATGTAGTTCAATCGGCCCAAGAAACCTCTGACTTCCTTCTCGGTGCGGGGCGCTGGCATCTCTTGAATCGCTTTAACCTTGGCGGGGTCAACCTCAATACCTTTTCCACTGACAACAAACCCTAGGAGTTTTCCGGATCTGACTCCAAAGGTGCACTTGTTAGGATTAAGTCTCAGTCTGTACTTCTTCAATCTGTCAAATAGTTTCTGCAAATGATCAAGATGTTCTTCCTCAATCTGTGATCGAGCTATCAAGTCGTCGATGTAGACCTCTATCTCGTGATGAATCATGTCATGAAATAATGTCACCATGGCACGTTGATAAGTGGCGCCTACGTTCTTCAGCCCGAACGGCATAACCTTGTAGCAGAAAGTGCCCCACTGTGTAACAAAAGTAGTCTTCTCCATGTCTTGAGAGCCATTTTAATCTGATTGTAACCGGAGAAACCATCCATGAAGGAGAAAACCTTATGCTGAGCGGTGTTGTCAACCAGAACATCAATATGAGGAAGTGGGAAATCATCTTTCGAACTCGCTTTGCTCAGATCTCTATAATCCACACACATTCGTACTTTACCATCCTTCTTAGGTACAGGCACCATATTTGCAACCCATTGTGGATAGGAAGTAACAGCTAAGAAACCTGCGTTGAAGCCTTCATAACTTGACTTTGATTTTCTCGACATCTCAGGACGCATGCAACAAACCTTCTGTTTCACTGGGACAAAACCCTCTTTTGTCGGCAATCGGTGTACCACAATATCAATGTCCAAACCCGGCATGTCTTCGTATGACCAAGCAAAAACCTCAATGTAGTCGCGTAGCATCTGAACCAATCTTCCTTTAACACTGTTCTCAAGACCCGCTCTATCTTGATCTCTTTTATGTCTTAAATCGGTACAAATTCACAACCTCGACTTGCTCTTCGTGTGGTATATAACTCGCTCTTCTTCTTAGCTGATCGGCAAGTTCTCCTGGAACTTCACAATCTTCCTCACTTTCGTCTTCGGCTTGGTAGATCGGATTATCGAAGTCATATTTAGCAATAGTATAGCTGTTATCAACGAGATTCTGCAGTGTATCACGTGGGTGTGTGTAAGAAACACATAGCTTTTTGAAGGGGTGATAAAGTAAAAGAAAACCAACAATCGAATGCAAAAGTCCAACGATCTTATTGAATGAAAATATGCAAATGACAGATAATAACCCTCACAAACGAGCCATGATGCCCCGGGCAAGGCAATAGGCTTTTAAAGTTTATTGTTCAAAACATAAAGAAATATGAAAAGCAAAACAAAACAAGAGCAATTACTCCTGTCTAAAGGAGATTGGTATGACGTCTTCAGTCTTCCAATTGCTGAGCCCTTTGTCTGGAGTTGGGAAGATCCACTTGCTGATGTCGAAGTCGTTGTCGTCGTCTTCTATAGCATGAACTCCACTCTGGCTGATGCGGAAAGGAAGTTGGCCGGCACGTTCGCGGCGTATCATCTTCTGACCCTTGATAGTGAAGCCTAAACCAGTCTTGTTGGATTTGAAAGGAAGATCGGGGAGCTGACCCCAAATAGTACTACCTCCTTCTTCAACTGCAGCTTGAGCATCTTTCAGCGAGGCCATCCTAGGCGAAACTTGTGTAACTTCAGAGTGGCGGGGTGTCAGCAGGCATGACTACGGGATTGTTTCAAAAGCTTGACGAGTCTCGAAGAATTCACCCATCTCAGATAACGAAATGATTGTAGATGGTGACCATATACTCTTCTTCCAGCATCTTGTAACAACCTTCCCTTTCACGGTACTTGAGTTCGATGCAAGGTAGAGTGGCTTGCCCCATGTATCCAGAGGTGAGCAAGAGTATCTTTGGACGGATGTCCATGACAAAGAAAGTGGAGTCGAAATATAGGATCCAACTTTAGAGCGAGCGAGCTCTCCAAGTACCGTTAAGCTTAGAACCATCAAAAGCTCTTACAACAATGTCGGGTCTCGAACCCGACCCTTGACAAGCCAATCAAAAGCGGTCTTGGAAGGATATTGAGAGAGAACCGGGTATCCACCAAAACATGAGACAACGTAGTGCTTGCATTCAACGAGAGATGTGCAAGGCTTTGTTGTGTTTCTTTCGGAAGAGTCAAATCGACATCGAGCCTAGGCCGTTGTTGGCAGCTAGGCCAGCAATACAAACTTCAAGCGGTCGGTAGTAGTGTCTTGCGGTACATGAGCATTCTTCAAAAACTTCACCAAGGCGTTAGCATGAGCCTCGAGCACAAGAGCAAACATGGAAATCTTGGTGGTCGATTGTTCCACAACATTGTAGTCACTCCTCTTGATAATCTTGAATTTCCTCCATTTCTCGTTTGGAGTGTCTTGACAACTTCCTTTGGTATACGGTTGAGCGGGATGAGTCACGGTTCTTTCCTCTAGCTTGGGAATGGGTGGAATAAATTTGGAATCTTGTTGAGTCATGAGTTTCTTTTGGAGGAGAGATATCTGGAGAGAATACTCTTCGGTTCGGTCACCTTACTAGATCCGGTGATGTTGTCAATGTCGGGAATGGTAGCTTGTAAGATCTTCAATGGTCGAGAGGTCTTGCTTGGCCATGATAGTAAACATCGGCTCCATAATTCCAAGGGATAGCTTTGTCGGAGGAATATGGAACGGTCTTGGAGAAGTAATGATGAGAGGTGCCACCACAGGCACCGAATCGTGAGGAAATCCTATAGTGTTAACATTAGCATAGTCTTACGAAATCGTCACCCCATCCGGTCACCTTAACATCTTCAATAGGAATCTTGTAGCTCTCGAGGCAGTGTACTTCACCATGTAATCATACTTTCCACTTGGCTGCCCAGGTGTCCCATCTGAGCCAGTCTTGTTTTATTCGCATTGTCAATCTTCAACTTAGACATTTCTTCACCGACTTACGCGGTGGTTTCGAAATAGTATCTCGGTTATCCATCATGCGAACACGTCTTCTCAACCAAGCACAACCATCGGTAGCGGATGGGCACCAACGACAATTCTGGGTATCCTGGGTTGTGACTTGCAACAAATTCTTCTTAACAATCATCAGAGGAATGGTCAAGTCATCTATGTTGAAAACATAAGTATCGTCACCGACAACATTGGAACTCTTGTCATGGTTAGGCATAGGGCGTTGATCACATTCGAGTCTCAGCGGAGGGTCAAACTCAATGCTTAGCTTTAATCATATCTTGAATCTTGTTCTTCAGAGCCCAACAATCATCAGTGTTATGTCCAAGGCTATTGGAATGGTAAGCACACTTAGCATTAGGATTGTATCTCGGAGAGGAAGTGTTTATTTGAGGATCCCTCAGGTGTCGTCTGCTTTCAACATGTGTTGCAAGGCTTGCGACAATGGCATGTTGATCTTAAATGCTGTCTTCGTGGCGCGTTAAGCTCTGTGCGTTGTCTGTTGAGGTTGTCTTGATGTAGGATTGGAGATCACAACTGCCCCAGTTGGTAGCGGTCGGTCTTGGCTCGGCTTTTCGACCATACACATTAGTCTCTTTCTTATCACCAAAAGATCTCTTTGCGGCATTTGAAGATGTCTCTACAGATCTTCCACTCTTGATACCGGCTTAATATGTTCTCCATTAATATCAACTCGGTGAATCCGTGAAGAGTTTCAATCGGATGATTGAAGAATGGGCTGTCGGTGTTCCGTAAACATATCAACCAACTCCCTATTGGACAAGGGTGGTGAACTACTGCTAGATCTCTCCATTTAAGAGCATACTCTTTGAACTTCTCATCACGACCCATGGACATGCTTTGTAGTTGCATGCGAGTGGGTGTCAATTCAACATTGTACTCATCTCACATGTAGAATGCATCGCTAAGTCACTCCAAATGCGGATACGGTCATTCTCTGGCGATAATACCACTCCAATTGAGTTCCGGACAAACTCTCTTGAAAATAGTGCATCCACAACTTTCTATCATCAGTGTGGGGATTGATCTTCTGAACATAGGACTTCAGATGCAGCTTCGGACAAGAAATGCCATCATACTTGGTAAAAGTAGGAACTTTGAACTTGGGAGGAATCACAACACCAGGAACAAGACTCAGATCATCAAAATTCAGCCCGGACATTTTCAGATTTTCCACAGCATTCAGACGGTCTTCAATTTGTTTGTACTTATCATCTTCATTAGAGTACTGGCTATAGTCAGAGCGATCCTCTCCTTCTTTCTTAGGCTCACGCTGGTCATCTTCATCACCCTTGGTACTCCCCTCGGTCTTGACACTTCCCTCAGAGAGCTCTATTCGACTGACCACTTTAGGACCACCTTTGTAGTGTCTGCCCATGTTGAGACCAACAACCTTCTTCTTTTGTTGATGAGCTTCGGATCTTCTTGGCCTTGGACCAAGCTGGTGAACATCTGCTTGGCCAGGCATTACGAGCTTGAAGATCTTTGATAGGCATTGAGCCATTTCTGCTAAAATAAATAGCGAGAGAATGAGAAAACCAATCTTCAATGTACTTGTGATGCAATGTTATGCTATGATATGCAATGTTTATGCGAATGCAATGCAATGTTTTCAAGGACCTTAGAGATTTAAATTTGTTAAACAAGCACGAACAAACATTTATTAGTTCTCTTTTTATTCTTTTTCTTTTTAAGTACAAAAGATAGTTCAAAACAATAAAAGAAAAACATGTAAATCCCAAAGCTCTAAGTCTCCCATGGGCGCTTCCTCTTGGTGCCGAGGTAGGCGTTGATGCTTTGCTCCTCGTGAAGTAGCTTGGTCAACTCTAGCACTTTCTTCTCACTTGCATAGCACTGTGCTTCAAAGGTATCCCTCTCTTCTTTTAGTTGAATCCAGGATCTCTTCAAGTCTTCAAAATCAGTAGGCATGTCAGGATGGAAAATGGTATAGGGTACGTCACCTATAGCAACAGGTTCCATAATTCTTGGTAAAAGCAGTGAATGGCATCATGAGGTTTTGAGCTCGAGCTCGCACCCATTTGAGGTAAGGTTCCCAAGGAATGGAGTTCGGTGCCCCAAAGTCTTGGTATCGGTCTTCTTTACCATGCCCCAGCGTGTATGAACCTTCGTGATAATTACGGAAGCATATCATGCGGACCATCTCTGAGCAAAACAAACGGCGTAGAGCTAAAGAAAGGTTGTAAGTGATACCTCCCTTATACCAAGTAGCGGTACATTAGAATTCTCCACATCAATGAATGTGAAGTCCTTTTGAGAAAAGATTCCAATGGATATCGAATGAGAGAGTGACATTAGTCTCGAGACCATCTCAACCTTTGTTCATTTTCAAACTGATGGAGGAAGGTCGAAATAAACCACACAGGAAATAGCGGTATCAACATAGAGTTCCTTGTCTCTTTTATGTCTGGTGTGGAGAGAATGTAGAATATCTCCAAGTAAGGTGAGCCTTTGGATTAGGTGAGAAACAACTTGATGGCGTTGACATCTATTAATTGATCGAGTTAGGAAATAGAACCAAACCATAGATTAGTAAGGCCACAATATCTTGAATGCATGGAAACTCATAACCTTGAGGAATTCTCGGTTTCTTAATCGGGAACTTAGCAAGTAAACCCTTAACTCCGCTTCTAGTTTCCCAATTGGCTTCAATATCGGCGCTTTAGGTTGTAAGGAGGATCGATGTCTTACGTACTGTCATACCCAAAATTTTCCCTCCATCTTCTCAAGGCATTTCATACATACTCGGATTCCTCGAGTTGATCAGACAAACTCTCTCCTAGACAATCAACCAAACTAGGGTTTGGCAATTCTCAGTCAAGATGGACTTCAACATCTCAATGGTCTTCATGCCTCCTCATATGCTTCAAGATTCTCCATGTCAAGTTTCAAGCCTTACAAGTCAAGTTTGCTCAGAATGATTGCTCGGATGGTTGAAAATCGGTTGTATTGGACAAAAGTCAAGCTGGTCAACATACAGTCAAACTTCATAATTTTTGGTCAACATCCTCATTTTGAAGTTACATTCATCATTTGATCAAGGGTTGATCATGATTCATCAAGAAAACTCAAGATTTGCTCAAAAGTCAAACTTTCTAAATTAGGGTTTCTAGATGAAAAGTCAATGAACTTTGGTGATCATAACTTCTTCATACTTTCTCAGAAATTTTCCACCACCTCTTGTTTTGAAGGAAATTCAATTCTCTACAACTTCATGTCTCACAAGAATGTCAAAAATGCTTCATTTGAGAGGTATGGCTCAAAACATTATGGTCATTTTCAAAGTCAACAAAAGTCAACATTTTGTTTTGAGATATATTGAGCATGGAAACTCAATTGAGATGAGACCAAAAGGTTGGTTAGAGGACTCTTAGAGCTTTCCAAAAGTCCAAGAACACTCAAAAATGTGGAAAATTGAGCAAGATACACCATTCACAAGTTGGGCAATTTTGAAGAAGTGCACAAAGAAATACTTCAAAAATAAAAACTTTGCAAATGGGCCTACTTTTCTTCATCCAAACTTGTTCCTTATACAATTAGGAATATCCAAGCCCAATGCCACGAATTTTTATTTTATTTTCTATTTAATTTGGAATTTATTCATTTAAATACAAATTAAATTCAAAATAAAGTATAAAATCAAAATTAATTAAACTTGATTTTATTTCTTCCTTGAGATCCAAGCAACTCATAAATTGGATTGAAAATTGATCAAAATTTGAAGATTTGATTTTGTACAAAATCAAATTTGATTTGCATTGATTATTGATTAATTCTTTCCCAAAACAACTCGAATCCTTCTACTATATATACATGATACATACCACCGAATTAGGGTGAAAGTTTGACTCAAGAACCCTATTCCACTCAAAAAATTACCTCCCAAAGCAACTTGCAGCCTTGGTTTTGGATCGTTTTAGTTGATTCAAGCATCAAAACACATTCCTTGATACCTCTTGAATCGATCAGGACCTTCACTGCTCAAAACCATCGAATCAAGAATCCAATTTGGTTTGTTCGAAAATTTCAAAATCGTATTCTATTATTCATGCATTATTAACATGTTTTGTGTTTGTTTTTGTGATTAGTGATGAGTTTGCAAGCATTCAGGCACTTTGATTGAATTTCCATGGCGGAAACACGATATGCCATGATTAGGGTTTCCTATGCGTTTAGGGTTTATCTTAAATGAAAAATTGGACCATGAGACTAGTACCAATGCATCGGAATGATCTCGGGAATCATGTCTTTAGAACTTATTTATATTATGTATTTGGGTTTTTGATTTTGCAGGGACATAGCGTCGAGCAATGGCGAAGCCGAGTTTTAAAATTCAAAAGGAGGAAAGCCAGTTTGGCGCGTGATGGCCGGGGGAGGCGGCGTGTTTGATCACTCGTTCGGTTTCAAACGATCAAGCAAGTGGCTCGGTTGGCAAAGCATGTGACTGTGAAGGCAAGGTCTTAGGTTCGATTCTCCGGGACCATTGGTTTTTCTCTCTTTTACAAACTTTTCTATTTTTCTATTTTATTTAATATTTTCATGTTATTTTAATTTCTTTTCATATTTTATTTCATGCATTAAAAATCACAAAAATTATTTTCTTTTGCATTTATTTTCAGAAAATGCTTATTTAATTTATAAAATTAAAAAAATATAATTTTGCATGCATATTTATTTTTATTCATAATTTAGCATTTAAATCAATTTTAATTAGTTTTAAATTATTAAATTGCATCAAAAATCCCAAAAATTATTTTAGCATATTTATGTTATTTCCACATGTCATATTTTCTCATTCAAAATTTGCATTTTTCTAACATTTTTCTCTTATTCGATTTCTCGTATTTTCGATTTCTCATTCTTTTCACGGTTATTCGTTTGAGACGGTTTCTTTTACCGTTTTCATTTTTCCAATAATGTAATTGCTCATGGGATGTAATAGTTTAAATTAGGTTTTATTTTCCATAAGTTTAAATTATGTATACGCCCCAAAGCCATGTAATAGCGTGGACATTTATCTTTCCGCATCTTTACATTCCGCATTTTAATTTCGCACCTATAAATTGCTAGTAACTAGGCGTGTATGGCAAGATAAAATGAACATAGCCACTAATTTTCAAGATAAAATATAAAATCAACACTCTTTTCACACATGCCTTAGGGTAATTCTCTCTCGTTGCCTTACAATTCAAATGGTCAGGCCCTCGAGCGTAGGTATTCTAACCGTTGCCTTCAAAAAAATCATCATAGTCCCTTGATACAAAGATCATAAGACCCACGATGTAGCCTCGAATACATGATCTTGACCCTCGATTGTCGCCTACGAAAATGATGATAGTCCTTGAATGTGCTAGGATACTTCCTACAAGTTGCTTCTATGACCATCGATGTCCCTCGAATGTCCGCTTACATCGAGAATTACCTACCAACTAATGGTATGGATAGCACTATTCTAAAGGGCGTAAAATAACGAAAGCGACCAATTACGGTAGGTAATAAGACTTTTAGTTGCTTGCTCTATCAAAATACTTTTCACACCTCACTTTTTCAAAGTTCAAACACTTTTCAAAACAAAACATTTCGAACACTTTGTATACATTCCTACATGAATCATTACAAAGTCAAAGCGAAATGCCTTTTCAAAACATTTTGTCAAACACAGAAAGCACAATTTTAAAGTGATCTAGAGCAACTAAGAGCCGTGGAATAACTACGGATGGAAAGGGGTGCTAATACCTTCCCTTTTCATAACCTTCTCCCTTACGAGAATCTAACGAAGGTCTTTTACGTACTTTTACCTTCCCTTAATTGGATAAAAATAAAAGTCGGTGGCGACTCTTGCTATCCGCACATTTGCGATACAAAATCCACAAAGTCGAGTTCACGTATTCACAGGCGGCACTCTGTTGAGAACACCAAAAGAGAATTGCCTTAAGGACTTCTAAATCACCTTTATTGCTTTCTGCTTGATTTGTATGCTTTACTTTTAAGGGTTGCTTGGGTATTATATTTGTGGGGGATCCTACACCCGGATCCGGTTTCCTTTTAGGTAAGTATCAATAAATCGTCGCGACCGTTAGACGTACATCAAAACGGTCAACATGATGGCTACGTTAGCGTGACACTTTGGATGTCTGATACTCTTCATTCCCAAGTTGAGGATAGTATTTGGCTTCGCGTGGTGTCATCAAGCTAACTAAACTTTTAGAACCTTAATTGACCCATCTTGGCCATTAGAAGGTAGTGAGATGGCGGCTTTGGTGCGAGACTAAGGTTGGTGATACTCGATGCTACGCTCATTAAGATCGGACTTTTGGGATATTTTCGATCGACCACTTGGTAGTCGTATTGAAATAAGCCTGAGAAAGATCAATGATGTGAGATTCCTAGAACCGGTTACTATTATGGGACGGGATGAACCAACTCAAACTTTTGGTGGGGTAATCACCTATACCTCATGCAAGCCTTAACCCTAGGCTCATTGTGTGAATTGTTTGTGTGTGCTAAACATGACATCATGACATCATTCGCATTGCATATCATTTCTAACTATTTCAAGGACCTGGGATTTATCTTTGCTCTTTTTGTAGGATTATGGCTTCTAGAAAGACTATCGAATCAACTTCATGGGTATACCTTCTCTCAAAGAATTGGTTTGAAATTCCGACCATGCTCGGTTCATCAAAAGACATGGTTATCTACTTGATTTGGTTATCTCGGTTTTGAAGAAGATATGATGCATGTCCTATTCCAGTTCTTTGATCCGAAACACCATTGCTTTACATTTCCAGATTATCAGTTGGTTCCTACCTTAGAAGAGTTCTCTAAGCTACTTGGGATACCTATTCTTGATCAAATTCCATTCACCGGTCTAGAAAAGGTTCCTAGGTACGAAGACATTGCATCAGCCTTACATCTTAAGCGTTCAGACATTGAAGCCAATTGGGAAACTAGAAGCGGAGTTAAGGGTTTACTTTCCAAGTTCCTGATTAAGAAAGCTAGAGAATTCCTCAAAGTTATGAGTTTCCATGCATTCGAAGACATTGTGGCCTTGCTAATCTATGGTTTGGTTCTATTTCCTAACTCGGATCAATTTATAGATGTCAACGCCATCAAGTTGTTTCTTACCCGTAATCCAGTGCCTACTTTGCTTAGAGATATCCTACATTCTCTCCACACTCGTACTACTAAGAGACAAGGGACTCTCATGTGTTGTGTACCGTTACTTTCCAGGTGGTATATTTCGCACCTTCCTCCATCAGTTTTGAAGAATGAACAAAGGTTGAGATGGTCTCAAAGACTAATGTCACTCTCTCATTCAGATATCCGTTGGAATCTTTTCTCTCAAAAGGATTTCACCTTCATTGAGCGTTGTGGAGAGTTCCCTAACGTACCGCTACTTGGTATAAGGGGAGGTATTACTTACAACCCTTCTCTAGCTCTCGTCGGTTTGGTTTTGCGAAGAGATGGTCCCATGATATGCTTCTCAAGATATTGTGTTCGATTACAATCACGATCTTGAATTACAAGCGAAGGTTCATACGCTTGGGGCATGGTAAAGAAGGCGATACCAAGACTTTGGGGCACCAAAACTCCATTCCTTGGGAACCTTACCTCAAATGGGTGAGAGCTCGAGCTCAAAACCTCATGATGCCATTCACTTTGTTCTACCGTAATTATGGAACTGTTGCTATAGGTGGCGAACCTATCTTGTTCTCCATCGACATGCCTCGATTTTGAAGACTTGAAGAGATCATGGATTCACTTAAAGAAGAAAGGATACCTTTGAAGCTCGATGCTATGCGAGTGAGAAGAAAGTGCTAGAGTTGACCAAGCTACTTCACGAGGAGGCGAAGCATCAGCGCCTACCTCGGCACCAGAGGAGGCGCCCATGGAAACCTAGAGCTTTAGGTTTTTGTTTTCTTTTATTTTTGAACTATCTCTTGTACTTAAAAGAAAAGAATAATAAAGAGTACTAATAAATGTTTGTTCATTGCTTGTTTAACAAATTTAAATCTCTAAGGTCCTTGAAAACATTGCATTGCATTCGCATAAACATTGCATAGCATAGCATAACATTGCATCACGGTACATTGGAGATTGGTTTCTCATCCTCTCGCTATTTATTTTAGCGAAATGGCTCTTGAGCGTCATCAAGGATCTTGAGGCTCGAATGCTCGGTTTATTGATGTTCACCGTTTGGTCCAAGGCCAAGAAGATCGAAGAAGCTCATCAACAGAAAGAAGAAGGTTGTTGGTCTCCTCAACATGGGCGGCCACAAAGGTGGTCCTAAGAGGTCGTCGAATAGAGCTCTCGAAGGATATGTCAAGGCGAGAGTGTCAAGGGATGGTGAAGGCAGTCGGCATGAGCACGAAAAGACTATGATGATGGCAATACTCGATAAAGATGACAAGTACAAGCAACTTGAAGATCGTCTAAATCTTGTGGAAAACACAAGATGTCAGGCTGAATTTTGATGATCGAGTCTTTCTGGTGTTGTGATTCCTCCCAAGTTCAAAGTTCCTACTTTTGCCAAGTATGATGGCATGTCTTGCCCTAAGCTGCATTTGAAATCCTATGGGAAGATCGATCCCCACTAATAGAAAGTTGTGGATGCATTATTTTCAAAGAGTTTGTCGGAACTCAATTGGAATGGTATTATCGGCTAGAGAATGACCGTATCCATACTTGGAATGACTTAGCGGATGCTTTCTATGAACAATATGAGTACAATCTGAATTGACACCCACTGCATGCAACGCAAGCATGTCTATGGGTCGTGTGAGAAGTTCAGGGTATGCTCGAGTGGAGAGATCTAGCAGTGAGTTCAACCACCCTTGTCCAATAGGAGTTGGTTGATATGTTTATGGGGACAGCAGGCCCATTCTTCAATCATCGATTGGAAACTCTTGATAGGTTCACAAGTGATATTGATGACGCGTTGAAGTGGTATCAAAAGTGGGAAGATTCATGTAGAGTCATCTTCAATCTTGCGAAGAGATCTTTTGGTGGTAAGAAAAGCTAATGTTGTGTATGGTCGGAAAAGCCGAGCCAAGACCGATTGCTCAATCGTGAGGCGGTTGTGATCTCGATCCTACATCGGCACAACCTCGGTGAGACAACACGCGTAGCTAGGCAGCATACGAAGGCGGTTCACGAATCAACATGCCATTGTCATGACCTTGCAACACATGTTGAAAGTAGAGTGATTACCTTGAGGATCCTCCTCGAATGTCAACACTTCCTCTCGAGATACAATCCTAATGCTAAGTGTGCTTACCATTCCAATACCACGGACATAATGCGATGATTGTTGGGCTCACGAAGAACAAGATTCAAGATATGATTGAAGCTAAGCGATTGAGTTTGACCCTCCTGTTGAGACTCGAATGTGATCAACGCGCCTATGCCTAACCATGACAAGAGTTCTAATGTTGTTGGTGACAATACTTATGTTTTCAACATAAATGACTTGACTATTCCTCGATGGTGTTAAGAAGAATTTGCTGCAAGTGTCAATCGGATGCCCGAGAATTGTCGTTGGTGCCCATCTTTACGATGGTTGTGCTTGGTTGAGAAGGCGTGTCGATGCATGATGGATAACCGTGAGATACTATTTACGAAACCACCATGCGAGGCTGTGAAGATATGTCTAAGTTGAAGATCGAAGATGTGAATGAAACTACACCACATGTGGGATACCTTGGGGCGCAAGGGAAAGTATGATTACATGGTGAAGTACTTGTTCAAGCTACAAGATTCCTATTGAAGATGTTAAAGGCGATCGGATGGGGTGGCGATTTCCCAGAAGATTATCTTGATGTTAACACCATAAGGATTTCCTCTGATCCACGTGCCAGAGTGGCACCTCTCATCATTACTTCTCCAAGACCGGTTCCATATTCCTTTGACAAAGCTATTCCTTGGAATTATGGGTGATGTTTACTATCATGGTGTCAAGCAAGACCCTCGACCATTGAAGATCTTACGATTGAAGCTACCATTCGACATTGACAACATCACCGGATCCGTAAGGTGACGAGCGGAAGGTATTCTCTCCAGATATCTCCTCCAAAGACACTCGACTCCGGCTCGCATTCCGACTATTCAACCCATTCCCCAAGCTAGAGGAAAGAACGATGACTCATCCTGCTCAACGAAGCCAAGGAATTCTTGAAGACACCTCAAACAAGAAATGGAAATTCGAAGATTATCAAGAAGAGTGACTACAATGTTGTGGAGCAGTTAGGACAAACTCCATCAGAAATCTCCATGACTTGCTCTGCTCTTGTGCTCACGAGCTCATGCTAATGCCTTGGTGAAGTTTGAAGAATGCTCACGTCCGCAAGACACTACTACTTGACCAGTTTGAAGTTTGTATTGCTAGCACAGCAACGGCCTAGGCTTCTCGATCTTGATTTGACTCTATAGGAAAGAAACACAACAAAGCCTTGCATCTACTGTGAGATGCGGTACTACATTATCTCATGTTTTGGTGAATCGGGTTGCTGAATATCCTTAGAAACTGCTTTTGATCGACTTGATGTCGAAGGTTGGTTACGAACCAGTGACATATATTGAGAGCTTTTGATGGTTCTAAGCGAGCGATGCTTGGAAACTCATTCTCTTTGTTAAGTCGGTTCCGACTTTTGATTCCACTTTCTTTGTCATGGACATCCGTCCGACTTACTCTTACCTACTTGGGCGCCCTTGGATACATGGGGCGGTACTGTTACCTCTACGCATGGGCGAAGTACCGGTGAAGGGAAGGTTGTCACGTGTGGTGAAGGAATATATAGTCGATGTCATCTGATCATTCCGTACCTCGAGATGGAGGGTGAATTCTTTGAGACTCCTGTCAAGCTTTTGAAACAATCCCAGTCATGCACATTGACTCTCTGTCCTCTGAAGTTACACAAGTTCCGCCTAGGATGGCCTGTTGAAGGATGCTCGCTGCGTTGAAGAAGGAGGTAGTACTATTTGGGGCTCCACGATCTTTTCAAATCGACAAGGCTGGTTTAGGCTTCACCATCAGGTCGGAAGATGATCACGCGTGAGCGTCGGCCAACTTCCTTTCCGCATCGGCGGTGGAATCCATGCTATAGAGGCGGCGACAACGACTTGACATCGGCAAGTGGATCTTGACTCAGACAATGGGCTCAGTTGGAAGGCGAAGGCGTCATACCAATCTCCTTTAGTCGGGAGTAATTGCTCTTGTTTTGTTTTGCTTTTCGTATTTCTTTATGTTTTGAACAATAAACTTTGAAAGCCTAGTGCCTTGCCGGGCATCATGGCTCGTTGCGAGGTTATTATCACATTGTTTGCGTTTTCATTCAATAAATTCGTTGGACTTTTGCATTCAATTGTTTGTTTTCTTTCTTTACTTTATCACCCTTCAAAAGCTATGTGTTCTTACACACACCGTGATACAACTGCGAGAATCACTCGAATCTAGTTAATATGACTATACTATTGCTAAATATGACTTGATAATCCGATCTACCAAGCGAAGGCAGTGAGGAAGATTGTGAAGTGCCGGGAGAACTTGTCGGATTACTGACAAGAAGGCGAGTTATCTGACCACACGAAGAGCAAGTTGAGGTTGTGAATTTGGAGTCTTGATGAAGGCAGAAGAGATCAAGATAGGAGGCGGGTCTTGAGAACAATGTTAAAAGATTGGTTCGGATACTACGAGACTATATTGAGGTTTTGCTTGGTCATACGAGACATCGGGGTTTGGACATTGATATTGTGGTACACGATTGCCGACAAAGAAGGTTTTCTCCCAAGCGAGAGGAGAAAGTTCATCGTATCGTCACGAGATGTCGAGAGAAAATCAAAGCCGATTATAAAGCAGTTCAGCGCGGTTTCTTAGTTGTTACTTCTTATCCACGATGGGTTGCAAATGTGGTGCCCGTACCTAAGAAGGATGGCAAAGATGCAGATGTGTGGTTAGGAGATCGAACAAAGCGGTGAAAGAGCGATTTCACTTCCTCATATTGATGTTACGGTTGACAACACGCTCGGCTAAGGTTTTCTCCTTCATGGATGGTTTCTCGGTTACAATCGGATCAAAATGGCTCACGAAGACATGGAAGACTACTTTTGTTACAGTGGGGCACTACTACAAGGTTATGCCGTTTGGGTAAAACATGGCGCCTGCTCAGTGCTATGGTGACATTATTTCATGACATGATTCATCACGAGATAGAGTCTCGTCGGCGACATGATAGCTCGATCCGCAGTGAAGAACATCTTGATCATTTCACGGTTTGATAGGTTGAAAGTCTGAGTTGAGACTTAATAACAAGTGCACCTTTGGGTCGGATCCGGAAAACTCCTAGGGTTTGTTGTCGATGGTAAAAGTATTGAAGTTGACCCGCCAAGGTTAAAGCTATTCAAGAGATGCCGCTCCTGCCGAGAAGGAAGTCGAGAGGTTTCTTGGGCGATTGAACTACATTGCAGTTCATTGCACAAGCACTACTTGAGCCAATCTTCAAGTTACTTAAGAAAGATCAAGTGGTAGAATGGAGCAGCGATTGCGGATCGCTTTTGACAAAATCAAGAGGTACCTAGAATCCTCCTATCTGATGCCTTGCTTGAAGACCTCTTATCATGTACTTAGCGTTTAGAGAACTCAATGGGGTGTGTGTTGGGGCAACATGGCAGTGCAGTCGAAAAAGAGCATGCAATATACTACCTTAGCAAAAAGTTTACCGGTGTGAAACAAGATACTCAGCTCGAGAAAACTTGCAACGCTTTGGCTTGGGTTTTCGCCGACTAAGATAGTATGTTGACTCACACTACTTGTTGATTTCAAGATGGATCGATAAAATACATATTTGAGAAAGACTCTCTCTCGGAAGAATAGCAATGGCAAATGATCTTGACCGAATATGACATCATTACTTCTAGAAGCGATCAAAGGAAGTGTAGTAGCCGATCATTTGGCTCATCAACCGTAGATGACTATCGGTCTATCGATTCGAATTTCAGAACGAAGATGTTTTACTAATTGATTGCAAGAAGGCCAGACGAAGGACTGAACAAGGATCCCGATGGACCATGGTCTTTGATGGAGCCTCAAGCATGGCAATGGCATTGGCGTCATTACATCCTACGATGGACATCGCCTTTCACACATGATTATGTTTCGATTGCACCAACAACATGGCGAATCTGACGTGCATCATGGGTATCAAGGCGCTATTGACTTAGAATCAAGTTCTTGCAAGTGTATGGAGACTCGACTTTAGTGATCGGTCGGATTAAGGGCGAGTGGGATCGAAGCATCGAATCTCATTCCGTATCGAGGCATGTTAGGTTTGATCCCTTGAAGAATTACTTTCAATCATATTCCACGAGAGAGAATCGGTTGGCGGAGCATTGGCTACTATGTCATCTATGTTCAAGGTTAGATGGGACAACAGGCTCCCGGATCATCATTGAAGTTTGACGAACCGGCATATTGTTATGAGCTTATAGAAGAAAACCTTGGTACTACGGCGTGAAGAGTATCTTGAGACTCGGGAATATCCGAGGGCATCATCAATGATAAAGTTCATGAGAAGATTTGCATCAAATTCTTCCTCGACAACGACATCTTATACAAGCGCAACCACGACTTGTGCTTACTCCATTATGTACAAGAAAAGCGATGCGTATCATGGAAGAGTTACGAGAAGGCATTTGGTACCCACTCGGTGGACACGATGGCTAAGAAGATTTTGAGAGCAGGTTACTATTGGTCCACCATGGGCGATTGTCACATCGCTCGATCTTGTCACAAATGCGGTTATGCGGACAAAGTACCGTACCTCCGGTACCTCAGATATTTTAACTTCTCCTTGGCCTTTTGCAATGTGGGGCATTGACATGATTGGAGAAATCAAGCCCACGGCTTCAATGGACATCGTTTCATCCTTGTAATTGACTATTTCACCAAGTGGGTAGAAGCACCTCGTTCGCATCATTACCAAGAATGTTGTGGCTCGATTCATCAAACATAATCTTATGTCGATATGGCACTCGAAAGATTATCACGGATAATGGCTCTAATCTCAACAATAAGATGATCCGAACTACTTGCATGGTTCAAGATCAAACATCACAACTCTTCTCCTTATCGGCCTAAGATGAATGGCGCGATGGAAGCCGCCACAAGAACATTAAGAAGATTATACTGGAAGATGGCGGTGACTTACAAAGATTGGCATGAGATGTTACCATTTGCTCTTCATGGTTATCGCTTTTCTGATACGAACATCAACGGGCAACCCGCCTCTCTCATTATATGGTATGGGCCGTCTTACCCATCGAGTTCGGATACCCTCAACGAGTCCTCCAGGAGGCGAGTTAGGCGAAGATGATTGGGTCGAGACTCGCCTTGACAGTTAATTTGATTGATGAGAAGCGACTCGCGTCCATACGCCATGGGCAGTTATCGGAAGCGAATGATCGAGCATTTAACAAGAAGGTCAAGCACCGAGTCTACCAAGTCGGTGATCTAGTAGTCAGCGCATCATTCTTCCTGAGGTGATCGAGGGAAATGGACTCCCACCTACGAGGGACCATTTGTAGTCAGGCAGTATTTTCATTGGCGAGCTATGATGCTTAGCACCATGGATGGTGAAGACTTCCACATGAGCCTTGAGACATAGTCAAAAATACTACATGAAGAGACCCGCTGGGTCGTACCTAAGCAAAAATAAGGGCATCTGGCGAACCAAAGGTTGGGCAAAGTTAAGGATATATACAAAACATACACCGGCAGTCGAGAAAACACGAAAAGGCGGCTTGGGCAAAAAGGTATCATTGGTGAAAACCGAAAAGGTCTAGGCAAAGTTAGGGATTTAAGCGTGCGATACATGTCTCTTCGGATCACACCTTCCGGACTACTATCAGCATTCAAGATTCAAATGGAAGATCAATTCACTCACTTTCTACGGCAAGGAGATGAGATAGTTGAAATATATGAGTACTAGCATAGTTGGAACTTAACAGATTGCTTCCGCATAGCTTTTACTTTCTTGTGTATAAACTACTTGGCATCGCCACATTTCAAATGAACACAAGTTTCTTTCTCTTTACAATTTTGTTGTTTTCGTTTGCATAAAGTCCAACGTTTGCTTTGAATGATTATATGCATTTGACAATAAGAATCCATTCACAAACATACGAAAAGTGAACATGCGAGTAATTACCAGGCTCCGGGAATTGAGATGACGTGAAAGTCACCAATACATGTATCCCCAGGCCGATTCCACAAAGGTGTCACTCACTATAAACCTCCCAGTGAGTATATGTTAATCCAGCGGTGATTCCACTCAAGCGAGCAATGTTACATCAGTCTCAACAATAACACTTCATCCTCGGTAAAGGTGTATCTATCATCAGGGAATATCTCTCAACAATTTCCTTTTCTCGGTAGTATCCGGACTTGAGACTTGGTCGGATAGGTGCAGGAGAAAATCTACATCTTCTATTCCTCGATCGAGAGATTTCCATGGGCCCCGACCGGTCTCCAGCAACCATCGAACGCTCTCAGGTGAGATCTACACTCCACATCCCAGTGGCGCCTCCTAATTTTTCCAAACAAGGTCTACATGCAAGATCCCAGCGGATTTCCCCGGACTCTCCCCAGCGGGGTCTGTATGAGATCTCCAACAGCAGTTTCTCAATTTCTACCTTCCTCAGCAGCGGTATCTAGGCCCAAGACTTGGTGGATAGTGCACGGAGGAATCAAAGTTTCCTCTCTTCTCGGGGTTTAGTCCCCAAGCGAGTCGAAATCTCAAGCGAGACATCCGCATCTTCTTCAAGATGGATATGTTTTGAAATACCACAACATATCATTCATACATTACTCATAAAGTCATAATTCATGCATATGTCATTCATATACACTTATCATGCATCATACTTTGCATAAAACTAACAAATATTCTATCAAAGTTCTCTTGTTTTCCAAAGCAGTGAAAGTCACTTTTGATACAAGCGGTCCGAGTTAAGCCCGAATCTCGTGGAAAACTATCGAAGGCCGCTCTAGTTGTCCTCCGACAATGGTCGAGGATTTGAATCTCGACGGGAAAACAATCGAGCAGCCGCCCTCGTTGTCCTCCGAGGCAATGGATCGGGATTAATACGAGCAGCGGGAAACCCTGTCCGAACGATCACAAGTTATCCTCCGATGCCGGTGGATCAACACCCGATGCACAGGGGAAGATATCCACATTTTGCCAACTACTAATCCCTCGGAGTAATCGACGAAGATCTATTCGACCTCTCTTATTATCAGCAGCAACTCTCTGATGCGTGCGACTGGTTGCCTTGGATGGCATCTTAAGCCCATCTCAGACTACTTATCAACATTTCTCCACTTTGGAATGCTGCATATTTGGTTAAAATCAATACAAACCAATAACTTCATTCAAAGATGAGCACAAAGTCTAACGTCGACTCCCTCGGGATGGCATCTTAAGCCCATCTCTCTCTACGGAAACATCTACAAAGCTGCGTCGGCTCACTCCCGGCCGACCTTTCGGATGGCATCTTAAGCCCATCCCGTCGAGTTCTCCTATCAACAACCTCCCGAGTCTAGCGTCACGACTCGTTCCCCGTGAAATCTCCGACTTCTACAAGTGGCATGCAGCCATTCCGCATCATCCGAGCGGCGCAAATTTTCGTGTACTGGTGTTCAATCATCTTCTACCTCCGGTCACGAAGGCGCATGTCATCTAACCCTTCCGATTAAGAAGATTGAGCAGGGGCAGTATCATACCCAAAATTTGCCTCCATCTTCTCAGGCATTTCATACATCCATACGAAGGATTCCTCGAGGATTGATCGAGACAAACTCTCTCAGACAATCAACCCAAACTAGGGTTTGGCATTCTCGAGTCAAGATGGACTTCTAACATCTCAATGGTCTTCCTGCCTCTATATTTAAAGATTCTCCATGTCAAGTTTCAAGCCTTAGTCAAGATTGCTCGAGAGAATTGCTCGAGATGATTGAAAATCATTGTATTGACAAAAGTCAATGTGGTCAACATACGGTCAAACTTAATTTTTGGTCAACATCCTCATTTTGAAGTTACATTCATCATTTGATCAAGGGTTGATCATGATTCATCAAGAAAACTCAAGATTTGCTCAAAGTCGAACTTTCTAAATTAGGGTTTAGATGAAAAGTCAGCTGAACTTTGGTGAGCATAACTTCTCATACTTTCTGGAAATTTTCCACCACCTCTTGTTTTGAAGGAAATTCAATTCTCTACAACTTCATGTCTCACAAGAATGTCCATAAAATGCTTCATTTGAGAGGTATGACCCAAAACATTACAGGTCATTTTCAAAGTCAACAAAAGCGTCAACATTTTGTTTTGAGGATATATTGAGCATGGAACTCAATTGGACATGAGACCAAAAGGTTGGTTAGAGGACTCTTAGAGCTTTCCAAAACGTCCAAGAACACTCAAAAATGTAGAAAATTGAGCAAGATACACCATTCACAAGTTGGGAAATTTTGAAGAAGTGCACAAAAAGAAATACTTCTAAAAATCAAAAACTTTGCAAATGGGCCTACTTTTCTTCATCCAAACTTGTTCCTTATACAATTAGGAATATCCAAGCCCAATGCCACGAATTTTTATTTTATTTTCTATTTAATTTGGAATTTATTCATTTAAATACAAATTAAATTCAAAAATAAAGTATAAAATCAAAATTAATTACAAACTTGATTTTATTTCTTCCTTGAGATCCAAGCAACTCATAAAAGGCGACAAATTTGAAATTTGGATTGATATGGCAAGATTGGATTGAAATTGATCAAAATTGAAGATTTGATTTTATACAAAAATCAAATTTGATTAACATTGATTATTGATTAATTCTTTCCCAAAATAACTCTAAATCCTTCTACTATATATACATGATACATACCACACGAATTAGGGTGAAAATTTGACTCAAGAACCCTATTCCAAGCTCAAAAAACCGTGCCTCCCAAGCAACTTGCGGCCTTGGTTTTGGATCGTTTCATTGATTCCAAGCATCAAAACACATTCCTTGATACCTCTTGATCGATCCGGACCTTCACTTTATCAAACCATCGAATCAAGGAATCGATTTGGTTTGTTCAGAAAATTTCAAAATCGTATTCTATATTCATGCATTATTAACATGTTTTGTTTGTTTTGTGATTAGTGATGAGTTTGCAAGCATGCAGGCACTTTGATTGAATTCCATGGCGGAAACACGATATGCCATAATGGGTTTCCTATGCGTTTAGGTTTCTCTTAAATGAAAAAATTGGACCAGAGACTAGTACCAATGCATGGAATGATCTCGGGAATCGAACCATGTCTTTAGAACTTATTATATTATGTATCTTTGGGTTTTGATTTTGCTGAGGACATAGCGTAAAGCCGATAGTTGAGTTTAAAATTCAAAAGGAGGAGGCAGTTTGGCGCGTGATGGAAGTGGGGAGGCGCGTGTTTGATCCTCGTTCGGTTTTCAAGCAGTCAAGCAAGTTGGCTCGATTGGAAAAGCATGTGACACTGTGAGGCAAGGTCTCAGGTTCGATTCTCAGGACCATTGGTTTCTCTCTTTTTACAAACTTTTCTATTTTCTATTTTATTAATATTTTCATGTTATTTAATTTCTTTACATACTTTTATTTCATGCATTAAAAATCACCAAAATTTTTTTCTTTTTGCATTTATTTTCAGAAAATGCTTATTTAATTTATAAAATTAAAAATATAATTTTGCATGCATATTTATTTTTATTCATAATTTAGCATTTCACATTTTAATTAGTTTTAAATTATTAAATTGCATTCAAAAATCCCAAAAATTATTTTATCATATCTATGTTATTTCCGACATGTCATATTTTTCTCATTCAAAAACTTGCATTTTTCTAACATTTTTCTCTTATTCGATTCATCTAGTATTTTAGATTTCTCATTCTTTCTGAGTTATTCCGTTTCGACGAGTTTCTTTTACCGTTTCATTTTTCCAATAATGTAATTGCTCATGGGATGTAATAGTTTAAATTAGGTTTTATTTTCCATAAGTTTAAATTATGTATCGCCCCAAAGCCATGTAATAGCGTGGGACATTTATCTTTCCGCATCTTTACATTCCGCATTTTAATTTCCGCACCCTATAAATTGCTAGTAACTAGGTGTATGGCAAGATAACAATGAACATAGCCCACTAATTTCAAGATAACATATAGAAATCAACACTATTTTCACACATACCCCTTAGGGTAATTCTCTCTCGTTATACAATTCAAAATGGTCATGGCCCTCGAGCGTAGAGGTATCCTAGAACCGTTGCCTTCAAAACAAATCATCATAGTCCTTCGATACAAATCATAAGACCCACGATGTCGCCTCCGAATACATGATCTTGACCCTCGATTGTAGCCTCTGAAAATGATGATAGTCCCGAATGTTAGGATACTTCCTAGGTTGCCTTCTATGACCTTCGATGTCCCTTGAATGTCCGCTTACATCCAGAATAGAATTACCTACCAACTAATGGTATGGATAGCACTATTCTAAAGGAGCGTAAAATAATCGAAAAGCGACCAATTCGAGTAGGTAATAAGACTTTTAGTTGCTTGCTCTATCAAAACACTTTTCACACCTCACACTTTTTCAAAGTTCAAACACTTTTCAAAACAAAACATTTCCAGACACTTTGTATACATTCCTACATGAATCATTACAAGTCAAAGCGAAATGCCTTTTCAAAACATTTTTGACAAACACACAGAAGCATAATTTTAAAGTGATCTAGAGCAACTAAGAGCAGTGGAATAAACTACGGATGGAAAGGGGTGCTATACCTTCCCTTTTCATAACCTTCTCCCTTACTCGAATCTAACGAAGGTCTTTTTACGTACTTTTACCTTCCCTTAATTGGATAAAATAAAAGTGGTGGCGACTCTTGCTATCCGCACATTTGCGATACAAAATCCACAAAAGAGTCAGTTCACCGTGTTACGATTACCTAGGAATTTTCTAGACCGGTGAATGGCATTTGGTCAGAATGGGTACCCCAAATATTAGCTTGAGAACTCTTCAAGGTAGGAACCAACCTGATAATCCAGGGAATAAAAGCAATGGTGTTTGGATCAAAAGCTGAAATAGGACATGCATCATATCTTCTAAAGGAGATAACCAAGTCAAGTAGATAACCATGTCTTTTGATGGTAGGCATTATCGGGAATTTGAAACCATTTCTTTGAAATTTGAGAATTACCCATCTGATTGATTAGAATAGTCTTTCTAGAAACCATAATCCTACAAAGCGAGCAAAGATAAATCCCTAGGTCCTTGAAATAGTTAGAAATGATATGCAATGCAAATGATGTCATGATGTCATGTTGCTTTTTCAAAATTCACACCAATGAGCCTAGGTTTAAGGCTTACAAAAGGTATAGGTGATTACCCACAAAGTTTAGGTTGGTTCATCTGTCCTATAATAATGCTTGGGTTCTGGAATCTCCATCATTGATCTTTCTCGTGGCGTTTATTTCAATCACGACTACCAAGTGGTCGATCGAAAATATCCCAAAAGTCGATCTCAATAGTAGCATCGGTGTCAATAACCTTATCTGCAAAACCGACCATCTCACTACCTTCAATGGCAAGATGGGTCAATTAAGGTTCTAAAAGTTTAGTTAATTGCTTGATGACACCACCTTGAGCCAAATACTATCCTCAACTTGGAAATAAGAGTATCGGGACATAAAGTGTGCACTAGCATAGCCATCATGTTGACCGTTTCGATATCGTCTAATTGTCGCGATAATTATTGCTACTTACAAAAGGAAACCCAGGATCCGGTTGTAGGATCCCCACAAATATAATACCCAAGCAACCCTTAAAGATAAAACAAGCAAGTCAAACAAAAACAATAAAAGTGATTTAGAAATCCCTAAGGTAATTCTCTCTTAGGGTATCCTCCCAGTGATCATCCAAGTCTACATGTCGGTGAAGCTGACTTTGTAGGTTTTTGTATCAAAAATGTGGGATAGCAAGAGTCGCCACCACTTTCTTTTATCAATTAAGGGAAGGTAAAAGTCTGAGAAAAAGACCTTCGTTAGATTAAGGTAAGGGAGAAGGTTATGAAAGGGAAAATATTAGCACCCCTTTCCATCCGTAGTTATCTGAATCTTAGTTGCTCTTAGATCTTTAAAATTGTGCTTTACATGTGTTTGACAAAAATGTTTGAAAAGGCATTTCGCTTTGACTTTGTAATGATTCATGTAATATATACAGTGTTAGAAATGTTTCGTTTTTGAAAGAGTTTGAACTTTGACAAAGTGTGAGGTGTGAAAAGTATTTGATAGGCAAGTAACTAAAGTCTTATTACCTACCGAATTGGTTGTTTCATTGTTTCGTTCCTTTAGAATAGTGTTATCCATACCATTAGTTGGTGGTAACCCATTAGTTGGATGTAAGAGGACATTCGAAGGGACATGTATGGTCATAAAGTAACTTGGGGTATCTAGCACATTCGAAGGGACTATCATCATTTTCGTAGGCGACAGGGGTCAAGATCGGTATATTCGGAGGCGACGTCGTGGGTCTTATGATCTTTGTATCGAAGGGACTATGATGATTTGTTTGAAGGCAAGGTGTAGGATACCTCTACGTTCGAGGGGACGACCATTTGTATTACATTCAAGCAGAGAATTACCCTAAAGGGTGCATGTGTGAGAAAGTGTGTTGATTCGGTATATGTTATCTTGAAAATTAAGTGAACTATGTTGATTTTAGTCTTCCATTGCTAGTACTAATAGTTTATAGGGTGCGGAAATTAAAATGCGGGAATGTAAAATGCGGAAAGATAAATCCTCTATCATTACATGGCTTTGGGCGAATACATAATTTAAACTTGGGAAATAAAGCCCTAATTAAAACTATTACATCCATAGGCATTACATTATTGAAAAAAATAAGCGATAAAAGTAATAGAAGCAGGGATAACTTTGTGAAAAAAGATGAAACGGAAAATCTGAGAGAAATCGAATAAGAGAAAATGTTAGTAATAATGCAAGTTTTGGATGAGA